>LUCG01284228.1:0-11608 GCA_001633085.1 Carthamus tinctorius | reverse complement strand
TAAAGCTGATGTGGCGCTGATGTGGCAGCTGGTATGAGTGGTATGGCTGTGGATGGCCTTATACCATAATATACCCATTTTGGTCATTTTACATACTCATAAGTTTTTTTACCAAACATAATTTGTTCATAAGCTAGATTATAAGCTATTAACTAACTTATCAATCAATATATATTGTCAGCTAGTTTGCCAAACACAACCTTAAATGACTATCATTCAACTAAAGCTATCTTTTATTATATTTGTTCACGTTTTACTAGTAAACTTACGTTTCCCATTTTACAGTATTATTATAATTTTAATACAAAAACTTATTTTTATTTGGAATAAATAAAAACATAATAAAATTTATTAGACTAGTATTTTATATGAAGTTTTGTCTTAAGAAAACGATTAAAGCGTATAAAATCTTATTTTATTGTGAATATGGTACAAATTGATTCTCAAAAGTTTGTTTGAAAATTGACTTCAAAAATCAAATGCTTGATTGCATCAAACCACTATAGAAGCAAATTAATAAACGATGTTTAACATGAATATTTATAGGGTTCTACTATGTTCTTAGACATAAATGATTTCTTGAAAATATTGTTGTATTTTGTATTTATATGAAGTTTTAGTAATTAGAAATCAATGGACAAAAATTTGTATGTAATCCAAATTTCTAAGTATACACTTTATGTAGATTTATTGTTTGGTGGTATTATATTCAGCATTGTTATAAACCTAAATATTTTAATGTTTCTTTTAGAAAACATTTTTGAATGTTTTCATCTAGGGCAAAAGAATTTTGGGACCGATTCTGTTGAAGCGTTGTGTTCACCAATTTGGAGAGAAAAGAAACGAAAAGTATTTCTTTGTTTATTTGCATTTTCTAGAGCATATAAAGAAGTAAGAAAAAAAATAGTTTCATATCACTGAATATGATAATAAGAAAAAGAAAGATGTCATTTTAGCAAATATATCCATTAAATTCATTTCCTTCAAAATAAAAGATTAGACAATTTTGTATTTTTAATAATATTTTTTAAGATAGTTTTTTTTCCCTTTCCTCTCAAATTTAGAGAAAAACTTATCATTATTTTTTTTTCCTTTATTTTTTAAAATATTTGAGGATACAAGTTTTCTTTTTTACTTTCTTCGTAAAACAGAGATTTCAAGAACACGGCCTAAAAGAGGTAAATAGACGAACAATAGATCCTAAAGAGAGTGACGATCGAAGCAAATAAATTCAAGGATTGAAAGTTCTGATATAATTTTTAAACGACAATAATAAGGCCATGCGTAACGGAGGGTTAGGTTCAGCGGGTTCGAACCCGTCAAGCTCAGCAGGCTCCGCTACGGCTCCAGCGGGTTCGACGGGTCGGAGGCTGGACGGTTTGGTGAAGCCGATGATAACCGCTGAGTTCGTGTGTGTGTGTGGTGTGGTGTGTGAGAGGGTTGGGTACTAATCAGAGAGTATTTCAGACGGTTAATTGTGGTGTTATGAAAAAACTGATGTGTAACCTGATGTGACAGTAAGATTGAAAGGGTTGGATATGCATAACGTAATAGAGTGTTTCAAAACTACCATAAATAAACCCATAAGCAACCACGTGAAAATGAACGTGAACATGGCCGCCAAGGACAAAACCAATCCGACATTAATTTTAAGGTCTATATAATATAATTGCCAAAAATAAATAAAATATTAATTTCTATAAATAAAAATAAAATAAACATTTAAACCTTAAACTAAACCCCACCAAGGTTTATTTTTAATTTTTTGTACAAAAATGATCCTTGCTTTTACTTTACCCTCAGTTTGACACTATAAACTCAAACATTCTCTCTTTTCTTCCCTTTTTCCTTCCTTCCCACAGTAGAAGAAAGACTTCAAATTTCAAACCCATTTTCAAGTTTTTCTTTTTCACCACCCCCAATCTCTTATCAGATCTACTCATCTCACCAAAAATTTCACTCGCATTCTCAATTCATCTGTTCAATTCAAGATTTAGGCTGATTGCTGCCCTCAAAGCCGGTTTTTTCCATGGATTTGTTGCCTGATATTGAAGCCATGTTTTGTTAGGTTTTTGGGTTAGAGGAGGTGGTTTTGGTGGTCTATGATGGAATTTACGGAACCCTTTAAGCAGACTGGTCCCTGTTGTTTCTCCCCAAATGCTCGATATCTCGCCGTTGCCGTGGATTACCGGCTTGTGATTCGAGATGTTTTATCTTTCAAGGTAATTGATTTAAGAAACTATTGTATTCAGGAAGATTCGGCATTGTTTGAGTTGTTAATTAGTTATGGTGATTGTAGATGCTTATGTTTTATTTGGTTAATTAAGTTTGTTTTTGATGGATGAGTATTCTGGTTAATTGCAAGTTGCTTTTTGAATTAGGAGGTGCATTTGAAAGGGATAATGCTGTATACAGGGTCACATTATTTGATCTAAAAATACTTTGAGCTTGGAATTTACTAAAATATTTTCAGAATTGCAGGTTTGCAATGGATAAGCTCTCTTATATCTGGAGTTTTTAGTCAAATTCTAGTTACATAAGTTACCAAAAGTCAGGAGCATGTTAATTTTAAGTTGATCTCTATATGTTCATTTTTGGTACATAGGGTGTATTCAGAAAGGTTGGACTTGAGAGTGGCCCCATGTTCAGCATTTTGTAGCTTTGTTAGTTAAACGAGCATTCAATGATGAAAAGGTCAAACTTTAGGATGATCGATAGCCTTATCGCCACTAAGAACGCTTTTGTAACAATTTAGTGCTTAATTTAAGAGTTCAGGAAGTGAACTTTGTTATTTGCTATAACGGAATGCTCTTTAGGTGTCGATGAGACTTCATATAAATAACTAAATGCAGTTACATAAAGTAAATTACATAGACTGAGTGATAATCATTTACAACCCGTTTCTAACGTGAAACTGATGCATGCCTATGAAATCCTATAAAATTCTATGAAACGTTTCCGTATTTAATATGAAATATATGGAAAGTCAATGATTATGGAAATATGAAATATATGGAAAGTAAATGATTATGGAAACTTTTCATAGGGTTGCATCGGTTTCACGTTAGCTACGGGTTGTACAAGAGGGGACTCTACATAGACTAATACAAGAAATGAACCCCCAACCTTTTTTAGTTCTATAATTAAGTAATTAACTAAGGATCTGTTGTTTGAGTTAGAAAGCTATCATGGTAACTCTATCCAAAGATCTGAACACCTAATGCTGCCTGGAATGAAAATACAGACAGCAGGTTGGTGGTGGAAATAAAACCATGTAATGTCATTTTCTGAAATGGAAACATACAGGATGCAGTTGCTAATGCGGATATAGATTCCTGAGCTGTGAGTTCCATTGGGTCCGACAAGAGTGGGGTCTAAGTTAATGAAGCATGCCGTGAATAGGAAAACTGATCAATGGACCGAAAGGCACCATTCTTACACGGTTATACCATGGTAAACGATGACAAAACATTAAAACAGACTTGTTCAGATGTCTAGCCTCTGAAAAATCTAATATAAGGAATGAGCCAAAAATCCATAGCTTCAAAGTGCACACATAATCACATTTGCTCTTGAAATAGTTTTAGTTTTAAGCTAGGCCCTTGGCAAATTTATCGGAACATAAATAGAGTTAGACCATGGCATATGCTAAATATAAACCATGATAGTCAAGATGTACACATATCCTCAATCACGTAATAACGTAGGCTGTAAGCCAGTAAATAATTCCCCCCCCCCCCTCCTTAATATTTTGGTTTCGTATGAAAATAAGGATAGATATTCTCTGTCTACTACACATAATCACATCTTGGTGAAAAAGTAGCTCTTTTGTTGGGCTCTCAGTTTTTAGCAGCATGTGTATTTAATAATTTTCAAAGGTTTTTATACTAACCCATGATTCCGACATTCATGTAGGTTGTACAATTATTTTCTTGTATGGATAAGATAAGCTATATTGAGTGGGCCCTTGATTCGGAGTACATACTATGTGGACTTTACAAGAAGCCCATGATACAGGCATGGTCACTAGCACAACCTGAATGGACATGCAAAATAGATGAAGGTCCAGCAGGGATTGCTTATGCTAGGTGGAGCCCAGACAGTCGCCATATACTCACAACATCAGAGTTCCAGTTACGCCTAACCGTTTGGTCCCTTCTAAATACAGCATGCATACATGTGCAGTGGCCAAAGCATGCTTCTAAAGGGGTGTCTTTCACTAAGGATGGGAGTTTTGCTGCAATAAGCACCAGGCGTGATTGCAAAGACTATGTAAATCTAATATCTTGTCAAACATGGGAAATCATGGGTGTTTTTGCTGTTGATACATTAGATCTGGCTGATGTTGAATGGTCACCTGATGATACTGCAATTGTGATATGGGATTCCCCTCTTGAATATAAGGTTTGCAATTATATTATTCTCTTTTTTCTTCTTAATATTGTTATATTTGAGAATGTTAACGCTAACATGCGTTTCTTAATCTTAATATAAGCTTATAATATGTAGCCTTATTTTAAGCAATTATTTGCTTTTTCCAATGTGGCTCTATTATTTGCTTTGTTATATGACCCTACATTGTCCTTATAGACTGTGTGGTGTTATTTCTGGCTAATACTTGCATGCCTTATTGTTCGTGTAGGTGCTGATATACTCTTTAGATGGACGGTGTCTATCAAAATATCAAGCGTATGAAAGTGGATTGGGTGTAAAAAGTGTTTCTTGGTCCCCTAATGGCCAGTCTTTAGCAGTCGGTAGTTATGACCAGATGTTAAGGGTTCTAAATCACTTAACCTGGAAAGTATTTGCAGAATTTATGCATTTATCTACTGTAAGAGCTCCTTGTTCTGCTGCTGTTTTTAAGGTAACTAACTTCCTCTATTTCAAGATTTGCCAAAACTGAACAGCATCGTACTACATCCATCCCTGAAATTGACGTGGCACATAGTTTAATAAATGTCTTCATTTAACAATCAAATAGCTAAGTAACCCTTAATAACACGAGAATGAGAGAAATTGTGAACCACAAATATTCTTAGCAATATCTTATAATGATTATTATGGTCAAGGCGGGATCATCCGATCATGTGAGAAGTGCTATTTTTGGTAAGAAGTACTTTTTAACCGTTGATCACCTTTAATCAAATACCCTCCCATGAATTGCGGCTTACAAGGGAATTGAGCTAGTGCATCTCGGTGCATCTCATCCTAATGTTCGTCCATTTCTCATCCAACGGTTGATAACGACTTCTCACGCTTCTTACCAAATTTGGCACTTCTCACCAGAACCCAACCCTTATGGTCAAATAGGTATTATTTGGATCGGAATCTTTCTGAGAAAGGAAGTGTTTCATTCTCTTGGACAACCCAAAATAGAAGATGTTCCAATTTTTGTGAGATGGGGGGAGTAGTAATAATAATACATTATGCCTATCTTTAACTGGAAAAATAACATTATGCCTATTATTTTATTAGTCTTTTATGATGTCTATAACTATGTCTGTATATCAGTCTTTTATCTTCATATTTCAGGAGGTTGATGAGCCGTTACAGCTAGATATGTCTGACTTGGCTATAACAGATGATTTTACACAACATAATTCTGGTAAACACTAGTACTTACCCATTCCCTTCTCTTGCACATTATTGATGTCCTATTGTTTATTGCATCGATGACCATTTAACAGAAGTGTGATTCTACTTGGTGCTTTCTGCATGATTATTTGCACCAATTTTCTATGACGTTCTTATCAACCCAAACCGAACCAAACCGAATGAACCCAATATATCCCTTCTAGAGGTGGGGTCTGGGAGGGTTAGATACTTAGATGTATGCAGGCCTGACCTCTACTCCAAAAGAGTAGAGTTTTGTTTCCGTTCTTATCCCATCAATTACTTCCATTAATAGGTGAAGATATTTTCTTACACCTAGAACGGAAAACATGCCTTTTGGAAGGAACTTGAGCTTATTAACTGATTTCTTAAGTTTTTGAGGATAAGAATGAAGCAAAAAACCGAAGGTGGAATTTTTTTCAGTCTTCGTGGATAATTGCATGTAGGCTTGTTCACCATTTCAAGCTGATAAATGCGCCAGTAATTTCAAAAAAGCTGTTCTTAGTGTATTGGTTAATTCATTTTATTGTCTTTATTACCGTCGGTTCTTAGTGTACCTCATTGCATACTCCTGACATAAAAGCTTAGAAATTAAGTCTTTCTTCATAGTTACCCCACCCTCCATTGTGCTAATTATGCCAAAGATTTAGCATGTGGGTTTGCTTAATTTGTTTTGGATGTCAACTCTTTTTGTGTGTTTCCCACAATACTTGGCCTGCATTGGTTTCTTCTTCCGTAAAGATTCCAGTGTCTTTGTTGTTTACGTAATTACTTTCTATTTTTGCAGAATATGGTCCACAAGGACTCATTGATGTTAGGTATGATGTTATGGAACTCCCCATCACCTTGCCTTTCCAAAAGCCTCCTGCTGACAAACCGAATCCCAAGCAAGGGATTGGTAAGCTTGACTTCCTCTCCTTTGCTCATCAAAATTAATCGTAAGATCATCTGAGAAATACTCCCTCTGTCCCAATATAAAAGTCCAAAATGAAAGAAGAAAAAGACAGTTTAGAAATATATAGTTTTACACATTTAAATTTACTAATGACAAAGTTAGCCTTAGTGATCAAGGGAGTTATGAATTTCTCCATCTGATAATTGAGGGTGGAATTGGAAAGGACACCCATATTTTTGGAAATGGACATTCATTTTGGGACAAACTAAAGGAGAAATGTAGACATTTGTTTTGGGACAGAAAGGAGTATAAAGTTTTCAAACGGGAAATAAAGTCAAGGAAACAGCCAAACAGGTTTTTGGTGGAAATGTGGAATACTGGAATGTCCACATGGTTCAACATTTACCATTTTAGAATAAATTATAGCATCTCCTTTTATGACAACCTTTAAACTTTTAAGCTAGAAGTACCTATATGTCCATTTTTGATGTTGCAACTTCTTGGTGCTATACTGCCATTGATTGTGGTAGAGTTTCTTTTCGTCATTATTGGAGAACCTTAAAGACTTTTGACAAATATAGTCGACATGCTTCGGTAGAATTACGATCCCGGTCAACACTTTAAAAATATGTATTTCATTTAACTAAATAACCCTAAATGAGTTTTCAGTTAGGAGCATGAACTTAATTTTTTTTAACTTGATATCCTTCAAACGCCCTGCCTTTAGCGATAAACAAACTCCCCTTAGAAAATCTTGAAAAACACTAGAAAGTTTGTAAAGTGACTTCCATAGAAGGCCATTTAACAACAGACCATAATTCATTTAGTTGACCTTTCAACCTGCATTATAACCGGGTCATTTTGGATAAATGACTTTAAATGAGTTTTCAATTAGGAGGATGACCTCTTAAGATCATTTTTTAGCTCAATGACCTACATCTGACCTGCCCCTGGTTCTAAACAGTTGGTGCCATAAAAACTTAGAAATACCCTCGAACTATTAGATTCTTAAACTTCAGTTTTTGGGAAGGTCATTCCGCTAAATATAACTTCAATTCAACCAAAATGCAGGAATCATGTCTTGGAGCAAAGACAGCCAATACATCTGCACTCGCAACGACAGCATGCCGACCGTTTTATGGATATGGGACATGAACCATCTCGAACTTGCTGCCATTTTGGTTCAGAAAGACCCTATTCGAGCCGCAGCCTGGGACCCAACATGCACTCGACTCGTTCTGTGCACTGGGACCTCCCACCTGTACATGTGGACCCCGTCGGGTGCTTACTGCGTGAACGTTCCGCTACCTCAGTTTTCGGTAATGGATCTGAAGTGGGATTTCAATGGCAGTTGTCTTCTTCTCAAGGATAAGGACTTGTTTTGCTGTGCTGCTGTTCCTTTGCTTCCCGACTCTAACAGCGACTACAGTTCGGACGATTGACACAAATTTATATCGTTTAGTAAAAAAAGCGGTTAGTGCTGATCGAGTAAGATGCTCTTAGTGGGTCTGCATCTCAATCAGCAATATTTACTGGTCAGAAGAAACAACATTATCTGTTACCCGGTAAGCACTATAAACAACCCCTTAGTTAGTTTTGTATATGTAATATTAATGTAATCTTTTAGTTTTGTGACATGTTTGATGTTGCATTTAAATTTGATCATTTTGAGATGGTTTTAATCTTTAAAAAGGAATTCTTTTAAGGTATATAATACTTATATTTGTACCCATTCCTGAGGGATGTTGGGATATACCAGTAACTCGGATACCGTTGAGCTAAGGACTCTGGTAAAAAACGGAAGAATCTTGTGTGTTGTGGCATGTTGTATTCTAGTCTGATGATTTAGGATGGTTTATGTTTTGAACTAAATAGTCTTTGGGAGATGTTACATTGAAATTGGATGGACATGTTACATTAGAGTTTTAATTTTTTTTTTCTTCTGAAAAGCAACATTTTGATACCAACAATTTACAACAAGTGCCAACAGGCAACAAACAACAAAACCAACAGGAACAAGATAGGAGCTCAACAGTACAAAACAGGAACCAGAGTCCAAACAAACCAACCCAACTAAGCCAAAACCCACCTCGCACCCAACAGCACGACACAAAAAAGAGCAGCCCCTTATACCTCAGACCTGTGACCCGGCGAAGAACAAAGTTTGCGAGGAATAAACTTCAGCACCCCGGTCGAATTACAAGTCAGAAGTCAGAAGGAGCAGATCTCAACAGCAGATATCAGCGAAGACACAAACAGCTCATAGTCTAACCCGAATTAGCCGGAGCCCACCGCCTCCAGCTCTTTCTGCCGAACACAACCAAGCCTCG
Source organism: Carthamus tinctorius (assembly GCA_001633085.1). NCBI lineage: Eukaryota > Viridiplantae > Streptophyta > Magnoliopsida > Asterales > Asteraceae > Carthamus > Carthamus tinctorius. Next base: position 2,770 of record LUCG01284228.1, on the reverse strand, counting down.
CTTGGCACTCATCGAACTATGAGTTCTGGACTCTGTCAACCAAATTCGCCAATCTATTGATTTCTGTTCCAGCCTCGCACTAATCCACTTGTACGCTTTCCATTGAAACTCTGGGAAAATATCCATCAGTTTCCGTTGCTCCTGTTTAAAGACGATAGAATTTCGGTTCGCCCAGACAAGGTAGATGCACACCCACACAGCCTCCTTCCAGAACCCTGTGCCTCTTCCACTCCCATCTGCATCCATCGTAAGTGCTAACAGTTGCTCCACCGACGCAATCTGTCCCAACTCGGTATTCCACCATTTTGCCACCAAGTTCCAAAACGGTCGCACCTCATCGCAATCCCAGAAAGCATGATTTAGTGATTCTAGTTCTCTCGAGCATCTCGGGCAAAGAGTCGAATTAAGGTCAATTCCCAAGTTATCGAGCAACTCTGGAGTTGGAATCTTACCTAAGCGTAGTCTCCAAATCAAGATTGAAACTTTCTTGGAGATAAAGTTGGACCACGCCGTAGCTTCACTCTCCATTTGTAATCCATCCATCTTGTCTTCTATCAACGCTTTCAAATCCTTTGTCGTAAAATCACCATCCGATCGGAACCGCCATATTGGCAGGTCCCTTTTGTATTTTTTTGGTTCTCGACCCTGCAAAAAAGAGATAAGATTAACTAGTTCCTCTTCCTCCCTCCCTCTCGGATTCCGTCTCCCTCCCAAAAGCCCCTCTCCGCAACTACCACGTCTTTAGAAGATTCTAGGTGCCAAAGTCTCTCAAACCGATGTCGAAGGACCTCACCCTCAACCCACCTATCGGACCAAAATTTAGTCTCCCTCCCTTCTCCTAACTCTACCCCGAAATAGGAAGAAAAGTTAATCCCCAAAGCGTCAATGTCTCTACCTACCTTAATGATCCCACCCCACACCGAACGCCCTCCCAATCGTTTTGCACTCTCCACCGCAATATCCAACCCTCCCTTGGTGCCAAAAATACTCCTCACTACTCATGCCCAAAGGGCCTCCTTTTCTCGAACAAACCGCCACCACCATTTACCCACCATAATTAAATTCGAGACAAAAAGACTCCCTACCCCCAAACCCCCCCTTAGTTTGCTTCTTACGACTCTCTCCCATTTGACCCACACCACCCCCTTTTTGTTTGGATCCCTCGTCCCCCACCCCAAAAGAAGCGGCAACGAATTTTCTCAAGCTCTTTTAACACTCCTCTCGGGGCTCGAAAAAGCGAAAAAAACTATGAACTCACGCTACCAAGAACCGATTGTACCAAAGTTAATTTTCCACCGAAAGACAAGTTTATTGCTTTCCAAGATGACAACTTTTTTTTCAACTTTTCCACCACAACTTTCCAACTCTCAATCTGTGACATATTCGCTCCCACAGGCAAACCAAGATACACAAACGAAAAGGTTCCAACACCACATCCCGTGTCGGTTGCCCAACTTTGTAACTCCTCCATACCAACACCAACACCGTAAATCTTGCTTTTACCAAGGTTGATCCTAAGCCCGGAAATCAAGTGAAAACATTTGAGTATTTTCACTAGATTTTTTTTTTGCTTCAAAAAAAAATTGCCAATTACGACTCCTTCGTACAAGCATTTTTCTCTTGCTTCCAACATGAGCACGTTAAGTGCTTCCGCCACCAAAAGGAAGAGGAACGGTGCAAGCGGGTCACCTTGCCGGAGACCTCTTCTCGTATTGAACTCTTTTGTAGGGGACCCGTTCACCAAGATGGATACCAAGGCTGATTTAAGGTATGAATCAATCCATCTTCTCCACCTAAGACCGAACCCCATGAACTCCATAGAGTCTAAGAGGACACTCCAATCTACGCTATCATACGCCTTCTCGAAATCTACCTTGAAGACCATACCTTTCCTCTTAGATCTCTTCAAATCCTCCACCGTTTCGTTTGCAATGAGAACCCCGTCAAGAATGTGTCTTCCTTTTATGAAAGCCGATTGCGTCTCTCCAACTAGTTTCCCGATAACTTTCTTCAACCTTTCTGCCAACACTTTCGATAAGATCTTGTAGATAATGCCAACTAAGCTAATTGGCCTAAAGTCGTTGAGACCGATCGGATTCGGGACTTTCGAAATAAGGGTTATAAACGATGCATTGCAACCACGGATAAGCTCCATTTTCTCCCAAAAGTGCCCAAAAACTTTCATCACATCAACCCTTTTTGAAGAATTTGATATTATTAGAGTTTTAAATGATTTTATGATTAGTATTTGACATTTATCTGGTGCATTTTTTACATATTACATCCATTTTTGATGATTTTATGACGGTCACGACGTTTAAAATTGAATAATTTTGTGCATTTGTGACGGGTTACTTTCAAGTTAGATGATTTATTCAATCCAAATCTCGTAAAAGGGGTTCTATCCAATTCATAAGCCTTGTAGGATAGGATTTTCTTTATAAAGTTATCTTAATTTCCGTTTCCTTCCTACGTGAGATCAACTCCCTGGTTAAAATCCTAACAATAGCCTCTCGGCCTATTACATGAGATTAATTATAGACCACAATAACCACTGTTGTAATTTCGATATTGTGGACAATATTCTAGTTCAGTATGGTTTTTATAACTTATTTGCAAAGTCATAATGTTATTAACGATATTGTTAATATCATGGTTCCAAAATAACTTGTTATGGCACCAAGACTTTGGTTTGCCATCATGTTAATGTTGAAAAACAAATTAGTTTTTCATAATTGATGATGTACAATTCAAGATGCACAAAGTACAA
>LUCG01284144.1:0-10128 GCA_001633085.1 Carthamus tinctorius | reverse complement strand
TGAAAAAGGCTACTACCTACATAGTTTCAAACACTTGATTCCAGAAACTGAGCTACATTTTGAGTTTTGGTATTAACCGTGGTTCTTTCCTATTGCAAAACTGGTATGGATCTTATGGAAACTTCAAGCCCTATATCTTTCTATTGCTGATTAAGTTAGTTATCGATATTTTCTTGAAGTTTTATCACTTTTGATCTTTGGAAATTAGCCTCGTTGAAAAAGGGTAGGTGTTATATTTGCTTTTGTAAGGCAGGTGTTATTATCTTTTTTTTTTGTTTTCAATCTAGAAATGGACTTGTAGATTTTCCAGAGTGCTAGAATTTTATGCTTGTTTACATTTCTAATAATGTTTCCAGCGTTTGTTGTTTTGGTAAGTGCTCCTTGCATGGTGTTTTGTTGATTGTAACTTTTGTATTTTTGACAAATTAGATAACCATTTATCTCATAATTATAAGTGACTTGGTCCAGTTGTTCAAATCATTCTATAGAATTGTTGGCATAATGCTTTTGGATTTTTCTAATTACTCGCAATATTTTTGCAGATTCTAAGTAAGCAGCCACTTTAAGTTTATTCTGTTTTGTCATTGTAAAAGTTTACTAGATTCCAAGTGATTGCACGAGTGTATACGAAGTAATTTGCGTTCATTTAATGAGTACGAGTACTCGAGTAGATGATATGCTAATTAAACAACATTGCCTGAACACTTGTATCTTTTGTTTTAATTTTTTTGGGGGTTCGGGATGGAGGGTATATAACTCTTTTTACTTGAAGGGTTAATATATCTGTCAATGTTTGGTTATACTTCTTATTGGTGCTTATAAACTATTCGATGTATATAAAACAAAATAATGTTAATTTGACAAATGCGTAAACCATGTTACTGAAAAGCATTTCATGACTATTGCTCGATGGTGTAAGTAAGATGGTCAAGATTGGCATCTAAGCTTGTTCTTCTTCAATTGTCCAAGGGTGATTCTGGACCTTGTTCTTATGTGTTTTTAGAGTTTGAATTTTTATCCTTAGTTTCAGGATTTCTCTATTTCTTTACCTTTTTCCATCTTATGTAAACGATCCTTGTTAACCATTATACATATATATTTTTCACCACTGTCAGGTGTTCGTGTTCGGATCATTTACGGAGGATGAGCTTAAATCCCTGCAAAGTTCCCCAAAAGAGAAGGATGTAGAATTTATGTTTGGTTCATTGGACTCTGCAACTCTGAGATCTGTGGGCATCTTCAACAATAGACCAAGTGAAATAGAAATTGCCAAAAAACATCAACCATCAAAACTGGTAAACAAAAGGAGCACTGATGAAATTGTTCATACTACAGCAACAGCTTCACATGGCCTTGTCTCTGTTGTACATAAAAATGGAAACATCCATGATTCAAGTTCTCTTTCCTTTAGCAATGGTATAAACAAACAGGAACGAAAAAGCTTAGAACTACCTGTATCATTTGTACCTGGAAGTGTTGGTGAACCTCTAGAGCAGTCAGTACAGCCTTCTGACACTGAATCTGTGATTGTATCATCTACGAGTCTAGGAAATGAAGCTCTTGCCAGGTCGTTTGAAGCTCTGGATTTGATAGATACCAAAAACAATAATTTCAATGCATCAAATGGACTGCATACAACTGCAACAGAGTTACTACCTCGAGGTTTAGTCAACTCAGGAAATTTGTGCTTTCTGAATGCAACTCTTCAGGCTCTTCTTGCTTGTTCTCCCTTTGTACGTTTATTGCAGGAGCTAAGAATGCGCAATATACCCGAGGTAGACTACAATCTCTTTCGTTCTTGTGATTGTGGTTTCAGTTCATAGACATGTAGAAGTGTTTGTGTGTGTGTGGTATGTTACTGGATAATTGGATATGCCTCACTAACTTTGCTTTTTCCCTTTTTAGATTGGTTACCCAACTTTACGTGCATTTGCTGAGTTTATATCTGGCTTTGACATGCCATCGGACCTGCATTCAAAGAAAAAAGATGATATTCTTTTGGAAACTGGGAAACCTTTGCGACCTATCATGTTTGAATCTGTTCTGAACAATTTCTCGCCAGACATGCCAAATAGCTTCTCGGGGAGACCGAGGTTTGTGTTTATGCTGCATTATTCTTACTTTGGTGCATCTTTAGCTAAAACATTTTATTTGTTTAATTGTTGCATTGGCACATTTAAGACCTTATAAACCTCTTCTACTTCTATCTTTCTTCCTGCTTTTGGCTTTTCTGTAATTTTTTTTTTACTTTTGGTTCAGCCAATCAAATACAAATGAGTTTTTGATTCTAGAAGGTTGAGACACCAAAATTTTCCCTTAGCTAGGTGGGCGGTGTAGATAAACCATGTTTCTCTTGTGGCATTCACAAGCAAAATAATCTCCAATATGCTTCATTGATTTTATTTTCTAAAATTTTGTGATAGCAAGTCAACCTAATTTTGTTTTTTTAATCCCTAACTAGTGAGTATCTACCCCTGTCTCAAAATGCGTGTCCTTCCTTTTCAAGTTGTCCACACAAATGTGTGTTTTCATTCTGAAAAAGGAATAACTGTCCTACTTGAAGCAAGAAAGCTCTGAGTTCAGATTGAATTGATGGCTTGTGGGCAACAAAGAAAGATTGTAGTTAAAATGCTGATTAGGTCTTCCGCACCACAAACATTGATTATCTTGGTCTTGGATCATTGGTAAAATTGTTACCATGTTTGGTGAGTGATTTTTGAGGTATTTGTAGTACCTTAAGTATGGGAAAGGGGGAAGGAAGTTGTTTCACTGGTATTTTTCTTGAATGTTATACCTTTTTAGTGGACACTGGACTCCGTAGAACATTTACTGTACGAAGGTCAAAAAGAAAACAATGGTAGTGGCATTTTCTGTACGAACATTTACTGTACAACAACAATGGGTGAATATCTTTGCAAAAACGAAGGTCAAAAAGAAAACAATGGTAGTGGCATTTTCCCTTCCATTTTTTATGGTTACATTTGGATATCCGTGTGAAGTTTTTTTCTCGTTCATATGTTATAAATATGCATCTATATATTTCTTAATTCATGTGTATTTACTTGGTGAACAAGCTTTCTATATGTTGTCACTTGGTGTGCTGAGTTGAAGTTTTTTTCAGGCAAGAGGATGCTCAGGAATTCCTAAGTTTTGTCATGCATCAAATGCATGATGAATTGCTTAGATTTGATGGAGAAATTTCCGTTGTTAATGGGGGAAAAGTTTCATTGGTTTCATCGGTGAGTGATGAAGATGGTGATAGTTGGGAGACGGTTGGCCCGAGGAACAAAACTGCAATTACAAGAACACAAAGTTTTATTCCGTCAAAATTAAGTGAGATTTTTGGAGGCCAACTGCGAAGTGTTGTGAAGGCAAGAGGTAAGTTAGTTTTGAGGCATCCTTTGACTTCGTTTTTATCTTTGGTCATGAAGTTAAGATAAATGTCAATCTTTTTTTTAAGTGCTTATATTTGCGTAAGTATGTTCATACGCATGTGTGATTGTTTTTCTGCTAGAACAAGAGAAACCATGTGCTCTGTGCACATGCTGAATAACTATCCAGGTGCATGCCGTTATGCCATGTCCTATAAAGGAGTATGAGCCTGTGTATGCCTATGTGAGTGTAAATGAGTCACATTGAGCTGAAAGTTAAGGTATTTGAGTTCACCTCGACTGGATACAAATATTGCTTGGATTCAGCTCACACTTAGGACATGAGCTAGCATGTTCGTATTTGACTAAAAAGAAGTTTAATGCTGAAGATATGCTTGCTAGGCCCAATTTCTTTCTAGAGCAGTATTCAAGTTTAAATTCGAGCTCAAATTCAAAAGTAGTTCGATTTGCAAAATGCATATTTTAACTAGCTAATTTGGTTTATAGTATTTCAATGGAACGCCGCAGATCTCAAGTAGCACCTTTTATATGTCTGAAAACATTTATATAGCATTGTGCAATTCTGTAATGCATTCAGTTTCAGTCTCAAATAATCCAAACAAAAAGAGAAAAGAAGATGAAATAAAGCATTTCATTCAGATTTAGATGATTAAGAGGCAGGAACTGCAATATTAACATAATCCAATTATCAAGTTCACCTACGCCTCGTACGGGGTGTACTTGATATTTTTTGGAAACAAAGTACTNCTATATATATATATATATATATATATAGGGGAAGGTTCAAATAAGAAATACGAAAAGGTTGAGAGCATAAGAATAAATGATTCATATTTGTATCATTGGTAAACCTGAAGACGTCTGTTTGAAGATGCATATGTGAAGCCAAGTTGGCTTACATACATTTTTACCAATTATTCACATATGAAGATGCATATGTGAACCCACGGTTTCTTTTACCAATGGTTCATATTTGGTTATTTATCCGTAAGTTCATACTTCCATTACTTCTGATCAATGTGGAAATCAGTTTTGCAGTTATGTTCAGGATGTTCTCACCATCTTTCTTTTGGCTGTTCTTTTTCCCTTCTTTGGAAGGAAAATTTTGCTTCTTCCAGAGTTCCGGTATAACATGCTATATTTTTCAAATCTAAATAGGTAACAAAGCCTCAGCTACTATACAACCATTCCTTCTGCTCCACCTTAACATATGTCCAGAGCCTGTCCGTACAATAGAGGATGCACTTCATCTTTTTTCTGCACCAGAAACACTTGAAGGGTACCGTGCATCATCAGCAGGAAAGGTACCATACTTTTAGTTTTGTATTGCATTCCTGTAGTGCATTCCTCCATATCTGCTTCACTTGCCTATCATGTTTATTTTCTATTACCATTTGATTAGTTAGTATGTCATACATGTTATTGTTGAACGGGGCCTTAGTTATGTTCTTCATGCATCGCGACAAAACAGGCTTCACCTCTTTTTGAGTGTATGACTGAATTCCCAGGTTAGTGGATTTTTAAAGGGTTTGAGAAGGACTCAATCAAGCAGAAAAAATATATATAAAGCCTTATAGAGAAGTTGCTTAAGTGAGTCAGCATTACTTTTGGAAGGGAAAAAATCCTCATAAAAGGGGAAATCTTGAATTTCCACATTGTCTTCACTCTCCCTTTTTTTTGAAGGGTGTCCTAGGATATGCCTAGACTAATCCCGGAAAATTGTCACTTGTAAGAAATCAGCCCCTGATAAACTCAATCCCCTCAATTGTTGCGTACGCCTGGAATTGAACCCTGGTCAGATGGGAATGGGATATTCCACCACATACTATGCTTATTGCTTCTACTAGAGTACATAGAAGATTATGCATGCCAAAAGTGAATTTAGGAGGGAAATAAAAAACTCCAAAGTCCCAAATTGTCACAATGGTTTGTTAGTGCAAGGAATCATATGATACTATAGGGCAGCCTTACTTGAGAGTGTATCCTTAAACAACTCACGAACTAGGATGATGTCCAACCTCCCATAAATGGCTGGCTGACAATCACTTCTCGGATCTGGTATCTTTCTTTGAGGACAACTAGTAGAGTGAGCTAATATAATTGCTTTTGTCATTATACCTTTTAATTTGCATTGTGAGGCATTGTCATTATAGGCACAAATCTTTCTTTTCATTGCTTACGCTCTTTCTGTTAATAGTTGAACAAACATGACACATGAGAATGTCATAAGTCGAGAGTAAAGCTTATTGGCACCAAAAAAGAGTAGCATTAGATGCATTGGTTAATCGGTTTGCAAAATAGTTCATTTGTTTTTTGCCTTCCCTAATAGCGGCTAGTCAAATGAGATGACCTTTTTTTTAATGTATGAGTATTACATAAACATATTAAGAGCTGAAAGTAGGGTGACAAATAAAGTTGACTTTTGTCCAAGAGATTACCAATGTAGGTATCTTTTCTATTAGACTAATGATTGAGAGGTATAGGTTGGCATAAGAAAAATTATCACATGCTTATCGATCTAAAGAACTCATTGTAGGGTTCTAAAATAGGTGATACCATGGGTTTTTAGAAGAAAATCCTTGCAACGTTCTTAATGTGATTGAAGAGTGAAGGAAACTAAGCATGCAAAGCTGACAAGATGGATATTTTCCTTGCTATATAAAATTGCATTATTTTTCTTCAGTTATGGATGAGTTCCTATGAGCCATACAACATCTGTACCGTACCATGGGGTATGCCTTTTGCCTATCATATTGTGCTAATTGACTAGACCGGGTAATTTTCTAATGTAGAGTTAGAGTTGGAGGTGTGGAGAAACCACTGGAAGGGAAAAGTTTAGATTAACTTGGAATATACTGGAAGGGAAAAGTTTCCATTTATGATCTGAATTGGTAACTGGAACGTCAAATATATATGTTGGAGCTGACCAAAACCCATGTTGCTCCAGCCTTCTTGTATTTTGATTCTGTCTTGCTGTCAGCTACACATCCACTGAAATTTTGTATACCACATCTTGCTTACAAGTTACATGTTTCCTTTGGATAGCTCAATGTTCTGATATGGTGGTAAGCCTCGCTATGATATACATATCAGAAGTCAGAAGATTGAGCTATCAAAAGGAAACATGTAAGCAAGATGTTGTGGCATTCAAAAGTTGAATGGATGTGCGTCTGACAGTAAGAATCAGATACCCATATGCCTGCTTTTTCGAAGAAAATGAATCTAATTTTTTTAGTTTGAGTTGTGCATCTTGCCATCTCTGAGGCATTTAAGTCGTAGTAACCCTGTTGAGGAAGTGGTGAAGGATGATGGATGTTCGTATTTGGGGTGTATCCTGGCAGCTCTCTCATAAATCTTGCAAAGCTAATTGCTTCCATTAGATAGATAGGCAATGGCTTTTGAGGAAGATTTCTCTGTTTTTCTTCTTTCCATATGTTTTACCCTAGAGGCTGCTACATAGTACGTATGTTAATAGGAGTAACTGGTAGTAGTTTCTAATAAGGACGTAATAGCAGTGGTTAAGAGGTATAGGGGCAATATAGGTTTTGTGAGTATTCTGTTACATGGGTAAAGTAGGCAGGTGTATTTTGTTAAATAGGTGAGAGTGTTGAGTAAGAGGGGGCATCTGTTTTCTAAGTTGTTTGGCATGAGCCTGGGAGATCTTCTCGCAGTCTCAAATTTGCTGGTACTCCTGCCTTTTTTTTCAATTGAAATTATCCAACTACATCGTCAACATTCCCCAAATTGTTAGGTGTTGATCACTATTTATTTTTTTATATCCTGTTATGTCACGGGCATAACAGATAGATTGACTGATCTCAACTGATAAGCTCAAGAGTCTAAACAACTTTGCTGACAATTGCATATATTGCGAGTGGAGAAATGACTAGTTGAGGGTTGTGTGGAAGCAAAAACAATTCAACTTGTTTTCTAACTTATGCTTTTCTTTAAGTAATCATCAGGCATATTATTATTGTTACACATGAGAACTTTCATTTGACATTAGGTAAAAAGGTCATCTTCATTCTAACATTTTCTTTAATAAAGTAGGCTATATTGTACACCAGGCTTCCACCGTATGAAATTCTTAAAGTTACATTTAAAAAAATTAAAGCAATAAAAGGTGAAAAGTGCTTTTCGGTAGAAGCATCACCCTTGTTGCATCTTCATTTTGGCATATACGGACTTTTAACCCATTATAGAATGCAGTTTTTCGTTTACTTCTCAAAAAGGTGCTTAAAAGCATACTTGCAAACCAAATGCTCTCAAAAGTAGCAAATGCTTTTTCCTAAATGTGTTACGAAATGGAATCTAAAATAGTAGGCGAATTGGAAATTCTCATAGTGGAGAAAAGGAAATGCATGAGCCAAATTCTTTTTGTTTTTTTAGTCACATGTGTTTCTGTATTTTAGGTAGTTTACTCTTTTCGACATATATTAATGGTCGACCTCACCATCAAAATAAATGACAGAATTTTACTATAAAAAAAATCCATCGACTTGTAAAACCAATATTGAACAAGCTTTTGTTGTCATCGCATGATTGCAAAAGCTATAGACAAAGTGCTTGATATGGTGGGGTCTGATGATCTCCTTGTTGGTGACGTTACTCTAAATGAAATGTTTGTCTGATGATCAGGCGGAGTTGGTAAGTGCAAGCAAATCGGTTAAGATATTGGAGCTCCCGGAGATTATAATATTGCACTTGATGCGATTTAGCTATGGAAGCCAAGGGAGCACCAAATTACTAAAACCTGTGCACTTCCCTCTGGAGCTGACTCTTAACCATGAGCTGCTTGTTTCGCCATCAGCAGAGGTATCATGATTCGTGTTCACTTTTTTAATAGTGTTCTCTTAATTCAACATATCTACAAGCTAACTGCATGGCTTTTTTGGATCCCTTTCGAGTTATAATTCTTCCCTAAAGGGTGTTTACTGTGCTCTCTCTCTCTCTCTCTCTCCCCCTTCTTTTACAAATCTAAACCTAATAATTCATACAAACTTACAAATCAATTTTCATGTGAAACAACACGTGTAAAAGTGTAGTATGTATATAATGTATGATCATAACTGTTTTCTTCCACGCACAAAAATGTCCTAAACGTTTCACGTGTGAAACAATCCTGTATAAACGCTACATTTTCCCATGTGATGTTTCATATACGAAGCAATAAATATTCGGAAACTAGTTTGTAAGCGTGTACAATATATTGGGTTACATGATTATCATTCTATGTATACCTGGAATAGATACATTTCTGATTTGGCACGACTTCATAGCAGTGTTTGGCAATTAGTAATATACCTAAAATACCCATCAATCTTTTACAAAATCGGGGAATCCGTTTGAGTCCCATATTGGCTATACTTGGACCATTTTTTTCCAATATAAGTTGGAACCTCGCTTCTCTCTTTAAATACTCTCTCAGACAGTAATTTGATAAGGTTCCACATATTCACACACATGAGAAAAAGGACTATGATTCCCATTCTAACAAAATATATTACAGGGTCGTAGGTACGAGCTTGTGGCAACAATAACTCATCATGGGAGGGAGCCTTCAAAGGGTCATTACACTGCCGATATCTTGCATCCTAGTGGCAAATGGCTGCGTTATGATGACGCTTCAGTTATCGCTATTCCTACCAACAAGGTGCTTCATGACCAAGCTTATGTTCTCTTCTACAAGCAGCTGTAGGTAGGTTTTTACGCTCCTCCCATTTTTCGTTCTGTACCATGTAGTAGAAAACATGTTACTGCGTTTATGGTAAGGTGTCGATTTATATTTGTTACCGTTACTGAAAATACTCGGGGGCTTATTTTCGGGGAAATCTTTTGTATGGGCGGCCTCATAGGAACAAAGTTGATCTTGAAAAGGCAGAGTTTATTTATGATATGTGATCTCCATTTACAGGGGATGATCTTTGTTTCATCTACTGAATTGTTTGTTGGTTCCCTTCTTTTTAGCATATAATGAAGCATTTTAGATTGAAAGTTTGATGTGTTGAAATCTGTTTTGTACTTTAGGGGTCGTTTACTAAAACACTTGGCTTAGGTAAGGGCTTACGGTTTAATCACCTTACCGGTGAACATAACAAGCACCAAGAGTCTTACCCGGTAGGTGCTCACCGGGTTATAAACGTTTTCCATTTAGTTTATTTTGATGGCTAATAATGTTATCTCATTAGGTAAATGATTGTGGCGTTTCTTGTTAAACGTTATCTCATAAGGTAAATGATGTGGTGATTCTTATTGTTAAACACTTACCGGGTAAGTGTTTGATCTTAGATTCGTAAATGTGTCGGTATGCAAACATAGTAAGTGTAGGGTGCTTAAAAAACGACTAGGCCGACTCGAAATAACCCAACTCAAAGCCACTCAAAACCTAATCGAGTTGTAAGATTTCCAGACGTATGTACAGGGTTGGAATTGCGTTAGGGCCATTTGAGCCATCCCAACCTAAGGAACCCAATGCCTTTTGATCCCATGAATCGCGCCTAGTCATCCGCCTTGGCGGCTTTGAGTGTGGTCCCCTCCCCCCTTTAATTCAATGCCCTCCCATGAATCGTGCCTAGTCATCCGCCGTGGACCTGACGTAGCGCTTAGTTATCCGCCATGTGTTGCGCTCTCGGCTGTCCTCACATTCACAACCAAAAAGTGGTTCACATTTGAGCCCACCCCTATATAGAGGAAAGTTCAAATGTGAACCACTTTTTGGTTGTGAACGTGAGGACAG
>LUCG01284088.1:0-10457 GCA_001633085.1 Carthamus tinctorius | reverse complement strand
ATAAAACACCATAAATAATTATCTAATAATAAATGATAAAAATACTAATTGAGGTCATATCATAGGTGCTCCTAATATGAGTTCATTTTTTCAGTGCTACGGCTACAAACGTACAGACCATGATAGTAGGCCGCTTGCTTGCCGGCATTGGAATTGGCATATCATCTGCTATTGTCCCTCTATACATATCTGAGGTAAACTTCTCACAGCCTTTTTTCTAGTTTTCTATTCAACAATCTTACATTTCTCACCTGACGTCTTTCTTTTAGATATCACCAACGGAAATTCGTGGCACCCTTGGATCTATCAACCAGTTATTTATTTGCATTGGAATCCTCGCAGCTTTGGTGGCTGGATTACCCTTAGCCGGAAACCCATTATGGTGACTTAGCTTGTTTGCGGTTAAGCAGCTTTATCCCCCTGATTAGCATCATTAAATGTTTGTACATTTCTACACCTGTTTTTCAGGTGGAGAACGATGTTTGCTATTTCCGGTATCCCCGCTGTTCTATTGGCATTAGGAATGGCATTTTCTCCAGAATCTCCTCGTTGGCTTGTTCAGGTTTTGCATGAACTACTTTGTGGTGTGAGCACTCTTGCATACATTACTTTGTGACATGAACACTAATCTAGTAGCATTTACTTGCAGCAAAGGAAAATTGGGCAAGCGGAGAAAGCGATAAAAACATTATATGGTGAGGGAAAAGTTGCAGAGGTTATGGCTGACTTAGGTTCATCTGGTCAAGGGTCCGAAGAACAAGATGCTGGTTGGTTTGATCTTTTCAGTGGCCGGTATTTCAAAGGTAGTGTTATTACATATATGACATGCTTAAATTTAACCTTTAGCAACATGCCTATTGGCATTATATCATGAAAAACTTACATGTATACTCGTATGGCAGTTGTGAGTGTTGGTGCAGCCCTTTTCTTGTTCCAACAGATGGCTGGAATAAACGCTGTTGTATACTATTCTACCTCTGTCTTCCGCACTGCAGGAGTGGCATCGGATGTAGCAGCCAGCGCTCTTGTTGGGGCAGCAAATGTTTTTGGTCAGATGACCCTTTTCTGGTTTTCCTATTTAGAGACCACAAATGACAACGGTACTTGCAAATGACAGAAAAAAAATCTGATCTTGATTTTATTTCAGGCACAATGATCGCGTCTTCATTGATGGACAAACAAGGAAGGAAAAGTCTTCTGATCACAAGCTTTTCCGGAATGGTATACACATAATTATCTCCCAAATATATACTGCACTTATACGTTAAAAATCATGTAGATCATTCATACTTGTTTTTGTTTGTAAGGCTCTATCAATGATGCTGCTCTCGTTGTCCTTCACATGGAAAGTTTTGGCGCCGTATTCTGGACCACTTGCTGTTATTGGAACTGTTCTGTAAGTCTCAAGGCATCTTGGCTTTTGGCTAGTTATAGAAACCTTATACTTCATTTTACTTGATCATGACCATCCACTTGCGCACTTGACATCAAACTCCGTAGGTACGTGCTATCGTTCTCGCTTGGTGCTGGCCCTGTCCCTGCTCTGTTACTACCAGAGATTTTTGCTTCGAGAATTAGAGCAAAGGCAGTTGCCTTGTCGCTGGGAATGCATTGGGTAAGTCTCTCAATCATCTTACATATAAAATCAAGATTTCATTCATAGAAGGTTACAAGATTCCTCCATCGTGCATATACAACCTTCCCTTTTGTTTTTGAAATGGCACATGTCACATGTCCTACATCAGCTAAACTTAGGGGCCGTTTACTAAACACTTGCCTGGGTAAGTGTATACTGGTATCACTTTAAAATTCTTGCCAATTGAGCATCGAAACCACCAAGAATCTTACCCAGTAAGAGCCATAATAAGGATCGAGAGTCTTACCCCATAAGTGATGGAAATGACTCTTACCCGACATCACTTACCAACAATCAATTTTGAGGACTGAGAATGTTATACGATAAGGTAAGTGAGAGTAATGTCCTTGCTGGTAAGTGTTTGGTAAACAACCCCTTAGACTATTTATCCTCACTATATATTGGAACCTCCTTTCTGCCATCAAGGGCTCCATTAGAAAGTAATTTGGATGTTCCATATATTCTAATATGGTATCAGAGCTGAGGTCTACCACTCTAGGGACACTGGGTAATGTGTACCGTCTAACCTGCTACTTATACTCTACTACAATTTGCGTCTAGTGATCTAGTCTCCTTTGGAGGAGGCGTCGTAGATAACCACATCGGCTAAATTTGGACTGTTTCTTCTCCATGTATATTCGAACCTTTGTTCTCTCCTCAAAGGTTCGATTGGAGAGTAATATGTGGATTCCACATTCTCACACAAACAAATGATCATGTACCTTTTTTAGTGTGATTCAATTTACTTTTTTAAATCCCTTGTGCAATCAAATTACTCAATGATAGTTGTTTTTTTCATTATTATCCCATGAAAATGGTCTCTTTATAGATGCAATTTTATTAACGACTGGTTACGTTGTGGTTGAGCAGATATCAAACTTTGTTATTGGGCTGTATTTCTTGAGCGTGGTAACTAAATTTGGCATAAGCAAAGTGTACCTGGGATTTGCATCCATCTGTCTTCTTGCGGTAATGTACATAGCTGGTAATGTCGTTGAAACAAAGGGGCGATCGTTGGAGGATATTGAGCGCGAACTCAGCCCAGCTATCTGATGATATGCATAATTTAGGCGTTGATCTAATCTTGATTGGAATAATAAGGCAGCTTAGCTTCTGCAGCTCACTAATCTTTATGCAGCCAACTTTTCTGGTTTTCTTTTTTATTCTTCATGGTACAAAATCTGCCCACATTGTAAATTTGTGCTGCTATGGGAAACTTTGTTTTGGATAAGAAAAATTTATTTCAACAAAAATACAAAGAGAACTAAATGGCCTCGAAAAAAGTATCATGAGAATGAGTGAACGATAAAAGGTTAAAACAAAGCAGGATCACCGTCAAAAACCATTGGTCATTGGCAATGGCAACAATTGTCAATAAGACAGCTTTTTGACCAAAAATCAGTTGGTCAATAGCGCTATCCAAATCCTTTAAATGCATATTCAGCATTACAAGTTCTTTTTTGTTAGCTTTTTAATTCATGGCCAAAATTAAATAGGGTGAGGCTAATTGCACCTAAAAAGTTACTAAACACGCCATTTCCTTCTCACACACCATCATCACAAACTGCTTTTTACATTTCCAATACTAGAATGACCTGATTTTGATATAAAGTATGGTGTAAACAACAATCTTCATTACATATACCAAAGGTCAGTTGGCAGTTTGAATCACATCAACAATCAAGTTGGTTGATCTCCTTGCCATTGTGGATAAATAAAGTACACAACACCATCAAGAAGAAGCCTCTAATAATGCTCCAAATCGATCATTCATAGGCTTTTTCTTGATGCTGTTGTAATTTATTTGGCAAGAGGAAATCCAATATCGGAAGGAGAAGATTGTAGGCATGTTAACCAAACCAGATTATTGATGTGATTCATTTTGAACCGTTGGGTCAGAAAACAAAGGGTGCTTTAATTTTTAGTGCTTTTAGATATTATCATGCAAACTTGTGGGATTATGGTCCAATAACAATGATATAAAAGATGAGCTGCACAACTTTCCCATTAGGAAAAGGCAGACACCAAGAAAACACATCCATAAACTTTAATGAATTCAATGTATAACCAAGAAAGAGCCTAGAAAATTATAACCATTATGCTTCCCAAAAGTTTGTAATCTGTTTTTTTTTTTTTTTTGTCATGCTCATATCAATCTAACTCTTCAGCTTGAACAAGTTGGCATCTTGCATAAAAAACTACATGTTGGATTTCCTTTCCCATCTTTCTTTTGTGTCAAGCCTGCAAATTTAACATACCAAATGAGTTATAAACCCTTGAAGGGATAATCACTTTTAAGCAGCAAAAGTTGCACATTATTACCCCCAGTGTAGCTTCTGTGGTTTCTTCGATGCTGCCACATCTTTCGGCATAGGCGAAATACTATTTTGATGGTTGTCTAATGAGGGAGAATTGGTTGCATCTTTGGCTGTTTTACATGAGATTTCATTTTTGCATTCGACCGCTTCTGAACTGCTCGCCGTAGATGACTTCCCTCTAGAGAAGTTTGGTTTCTTTTTGATCTTGGATTTTCCTTTTATCTGTAAGCGCCTCTTATGCAGTTCCTGTGAACGGAAATACATCAAAGCTTGTTGCTATATGCACCCCTATTAATGTCCGAAAAATTAAACTATAAGGGCGAAAAAGTAAGTACTAGGTGTTGTTTGTTTTTTAAGAGGTTGAAGTCTGATTTCACATCTAAAAAATAAGAGGCGGATGATGCACCTCTTAAAATTTCAAAGGTCGTAAGAGGTTTTCAGACATTTTGTTAAAAATAAAAGGAACAATCTTAACTCTGCAAATCTCTTAATTTTCAGACTTAAGAGGTTTTAACAGTTTTTTTTTTTTAACAAACAGGCATTTAGCTATCCCTGTATCAAAATACACATCAGAAAACACATATTACATCAGAATCAGTGAAGTCATCTGTATGTATTGGTGTAAAGTTGTATCTGAGACATCAAAAATCCACATATTGAAACTTGCAATTGAAATTTCCACTCCAAAAAGCATAAGAATCATGATATCGAAATATGCATAAAATTGTTGCTGATAATTTTATTAAGATAGTAGTCACATGAATCAAAAGGTTCAAAATCATAATTGCAATTGGGATCGTGAACAATTCAACCATGGAATTGCAAGAGGATTTCATTAATTAACCTGGAATTTCGAGAGCCGAGCCCTGGAAACATCTGAAGAAGGACTGAATTTAGGGTTCAGACATGCAGATGATGCGATTGCTGCTTCTCTCCTCTCGTCGTCGTCTACCTCCATTTTCCGTTTTGACCTAACTGTCAATCCTCTCCTTGATTTTTACCTTTTGAACTATTTACAAAAACGGCCCCTCAAGTTCTGTTAGTTTTATTAAAAGCAAGTAGAGTTTAAACTTTAAAGTAATTTGAAACCTCCTTATATATTACACAACCTTATCAAGCTTGAAATTTGAATTTCGAAATTATCTCCATTATTTACCAATTCTATTTGACTATATGTTATGTATCATTTTATTATATAAAACTAGATATTTATCTGCGTGGTACAGAACATCTTAAGCTATCCAGTACTTCAATAAATAATCTTGTTTCGTGACAGTTTTATTCTCTATCAAGCGATTCCAATTTATGGTTTTATGAATGCAATGTAAATATTAGCTTGAACAATATCAAAATATAATTAAGTAGTCAAAATAATTTTGTTAAAACTTAATAATTATCTTGATTATATTTTATATTTTATTAAGCAAATATTAACTTGAACAATTCAAATTATAATTTAATTAATACTAATTTTCTTATAACTCAATGATTATCTTGTTTTTTTAATAAAATGACACGTGTCAATCAGATAAAGCTAAATGAACCGAAAATGTAAAATCCAGATATATGTTTAGGCGGAAAAATCCTAAAACTGACTCACTAGACGACGACACGTGACAGCCCAGTTACTTGTTTATTATATATAGATATTACTCTCTTAATCGACTTCATTATAATATTAGTTCCTATTTTTATTAAGAGTAGACTTTAATTTTGGTTTATGTGGTTTATCGAAATCTTTGAAAGTGGAAGTGTGGGACCTATGGTTTGATAACTCTAAAAATCGTTCTTATGGTTCTTAATTTTCTTTGAAAATGGTTTCTCATTACTAACTACGTTAATTTTCTCCGTTAGTGACAGCCTGACAAGCGTATTTTTGTCCATTTAAGTTTCCTCTTTTTTCTCTTTTTTTAGTCGGGCCCATCAAACAAATAGTTTAATTCTCATAACTTACATCGATCATAAACCCTGATAGTTTGTTCCCTCCCTCGTCTAGTGGATTGAAAGAAAAGTTTTTCCCTCATTCAATCAAAAAACGCATGCCACTGTTTATCTTCAAACAAAAGAGTGCAATCTAAATGTCAATTCCATCATGGATGCTTAGTAGAATCCAAATGAAATTTATGGTATGGTTTTTTTTATCAATATTTCATTGTCAGGGGGCGAAGCCAGGATTCTAGTTTAAGGGGGGCTTGAAGATGTCAAGCTGAATTTAACATGTCGATTTAAGGTATTCAAACAAAACATTAATATGAGATATGCGATCACTGTTGGTTGTCATAAATTTCGTAAGACTTGGAGAAGAAATTTGAGATGTGAATAATATGTGGATTAAAGAAAGGAAAAAAACCATAAATATTGTAACTTTTTTTTTGTGAAATGTCAAAAGAAAGATAACATTTTTATATTTATAGCTTTAGTTGAACCTATAAACATATTTTTATCAACAAATAAACCATTATTTTCTTTGATTTATATCTAACATAAATAATCTCAACTTAAATATATTTCACGATTATTTAACGAAAAATGACATCATGTAAATCAATGGTCCAAAAAATTATAGGGAAAATTACATTAAAATTGATATATTTTTTTTAACTTTCTACAATAATATTAATATTGAATTACATTTTAAAGTAATAATAAATTTTGGTTGTGAATGTAAATACAAAAAATATTATAATAATAAAAAGCATGACTGTATAAGTATTAAATGTTGTTTATTATTAAATACAAATATAAGATGAAAAAATAGTTCACCAACAATATAGAATTAGAGGGTAGCTAACCAACTAAGACAGACAAGCTTATGAGTCGTATATTACATTCAAAGTCTAATAAGGAGCTTCGCCACTGCTCATTGTGATATCTCTTCATGATAATCATCGAACTAATGGAAGAATAGAAAAGGGTTTTTGATTGAAAATTTAATGGAAAAATTATGTTATTAGATTACTTGCCTAAGATGGAAGAATAGTAAGTGATTGTGATGGCTTCGCTGGAAAAATCGATGTCCATATACAAAAGCTAGCTTATGAGTCTTCAACTAGTTTGCCAAACATAGCATTGTCAACTGCTCAATTATTTTACATGTGCAAACAATCTCAAACATTTCTTAAAAACCGACTTATCAATTTATTATGTTTTGGTACCATTATAAGATAATCCAAACATTTTTTTTTATAAAACTGTGATTCTACACCATAAAGTTAATAATAATTTTTACAAAGTTATCTTAAATAAGCAAATCCAAACACCTCCTTAACATTCTTACATGATCGCTTTCAAGAGTTGTGACTTTGTGAGTATCTCAATCCAAGTGGCAATATTGTTGAGCACGATAAAAGCTACAAACATTTTATTAAGGGGATTGTTATTTACATCATACTTTATGTCAAAATCAGGTCATTCTGACATTGGAAATGTAAAAAGTAGTTTGTGATTGTGATGTATGTAAGAGGAAAATAGTACATTTAGTAACTTTTTAAGTGCAATTAACCTTACCCTTTATTAATCCAGATCGACATGAATTGTAAAAAAATTTCCTTAGCTGACAATCAATACGATTTTATTAATATTCGTACAAAATACTTTTTTTAAGTATCTAAAATAATTTCTAATAGAAAAAATATATAACTCAAAACACTAAACAACTAACTTGGGGAGATTTTTTGATCAATCGTTGTCATATCTTTAATGCTTTTTAAAGTTAACATCACTTTAGGATTCCTTTATTTTACAATATAAAAAAACCATAAATAACATTATGTGTAAACTTCAATTTTGGTTGCTATGGTTTATCAAAAATCTTAGGTTTTTGTTTTTAAAATTCATTTAATACAATTTAGCCATTGCAGTTTGTATTTTTGACTAATTTTCGTTCCTTGGCTTAACGGATTATGTTAGCCCGGTTAATAAGAGGGAATTGTAGTCTTTTACCTTTTTTTTTTGTCTTTTTCTTATAAAACTAAAATGATGAGTATTATTTTGGTCCCTTTCTTAATTAACCCCTACTTTACTGTCCCTCACCTTCGGCCAACTCCCCTTCACCGAATCATCGTCACTCTCCTCCTACGGTCTTACCGCTCCCCCATCACTTGCTACCTTCTAAGTCCTATCTCCATCTCTTCCCTACCCTACCATTGCCTCCTCCTCGTTTCTTCCTCCCTCCATTGTCACGTTCATCTCCTATAATGAAATTAGTATCTGTCTTTTTCTTCCTTGTTTTCTTTTCACGCCATCAACCACCCCTAGACAACTCCATGGCCTTCCCCTTCTCTTTCACAGAAAACAAATGAGAAATCAGAAACCCTAATCGCCAAAAATTTCTCGGCATGAGATATGACATAAATGAGCTAGCAAAGGCGGTGGCACCGAGTTTGGACAACCACCGTAATTACTATATAATGGATTCAACTGCATTTCACCATTGTTGTTCTCTTCGTCCTCTTTTAAAGATAACCCTTGTAGCAGTTTTGTATAGGTTTCAACTATTTTTGGTGTTTTATTCAACCACTAGACCATTTCCAATAGCAATAATACCAAGCCATTGTTGTTGGAGCTTGATGACCCAAAAAATAACAAACTAGTTTTCGAGGGATTAAGATTAACGTTGCCACGGTGGTGCATCCAAAATGGTAATATGGGTTTCATCTCGTTTCCATTCGAACTTTTTTCTAATCCCCCCCCCCAACAAAAGCCCGAAAACCGCCAGAATAACACCTTCGATGAGGAGAAGAAACGGGTGGTGGGTCTTTTTAGAAGAAGAAAGGATATGAGAGAGAGAGGGAGAGAGAGAGAGAGAGAGGTGTTTGGGGATGGGGTCACATGGGTGAGCAGAGGGGTAGGAACAAGCTTCAAAATAGCGTAAGGTGTGGCTTAGCGGCAAGGCCAACCTCAAGCCTTGGAAGCCACGACAAGGTCATGGAGTTTTTCAAGGCGTGACTTAGGCGGCAAATCTCTATATTATATAAAAATTATATACATAAGCATTTGTTTTGCTACTATTACTCAATAAATCAATGATAATAAACAATTTAAATTAAGTTTTATATTAAAAACTAACGGATAAGACATTAAAAAGATAAGATAAATCAAATATCGTGTTACAAAAACCATGCATTACACCATGAAGTGCCTTAGGCGTAACATTGCTTTAGACACATGCCTTAAACCATGGTGCGCCATGGCGACTGTTGCGACGAGCTTTTTCGAACATTGGGTAGGAATAAGGGTTGGTTAAAAGTTAAAAAGTTGAAATAAATAATAATAAAATAGTGATATGTAGAAAAAGATCAAAATAACCCTCATTTAATGGATGGAAGTTAACATTCGTTAGCATAAAAGACAAAAACCAGTAAAAATTGCAAACTGCAATGATTAAATTGCATTAGATAAACTCTATAGATGAAAATTGAGATTTTTGAGAAAGCACAATGACCAAAAGTAAAGTTTAACATTATTATGTACAAAATGCTCTGTATAATCCACACGGAGCATATATTTTTTTCTTCAAATTTTAATATAATAACCCACTTGAAAATTTTTAATTTGTTATTTAGATATCAAAGTTTTGAAATATGATATGAGCAAATTTTTTATAAGATAATAAAATAGCTAATCAAAAAGATGATTCTATCCGGCTTTAAAAATAAGGGTTAATGATTTATATGGGTAATGAACTATTCATTTTGATTAAATTGTACTATTTTTTGTACTCAATATACCATTGAACTTTTTGAAAGTGTTCACATAATACCATTATGACCGATTATAACTCGTTTTTCCGGTTTGGTGTATTACGTGGCAATTACTTAACACATGTGGCAATGACTTGGCAATGACATGACATGTTAAATGACTTATAAGGGTAACAAACTATTTTGTTTGATCACCTTTTACCATTGAATTTTTTTGTACTCGATATATCATTGAACTTTTTCTAATTGTTCAAATGTTACTATAGTCCATCTTTATCTTTGTAATTGGAATTCGAGGGATAGGAATGTGTCATTTATGTTGGATGCTTGGATTTGTTTCTTTCATTAGATTTTGAACAGAGTTATGATACTCAATGCATACTTCAGCCAACCGAGTAGAAACACAATTTAAATGGTAGTAACGAAAATTCTGATTGCTTTTTTAACCTATTCCAACATGACTGCTGTTTGACGCACTGATTATATAAAAAACATTGTGCATTATAATCAGATTACCAATGACCTTCATTTTTATTCCAATCAATGCCAACAATGCATCATTCAGAACAAAAAAACATCTTTTTATCATTTAAGCTAAGACAAACACACTATTCACCATGAAAAGTCAAACTGTGACAATAGACGAGAATCAAACAACCTCATTTGTTAAAGATTCTCCCGTGGTAATTTATATCGAGAATCAATCAAATTATATCGATTTCAAAAACCAATGGTTTCAAAATTAGAAGAGATGAAAAACAATGGTTTTTCAAGAGAAGATTAAAGTTCAATAGTAACATT
>LUCG01284079.1:0-10020 GCA_001633085.1 Carthamus tinctorius | reverse complement strand
ACGGTTTTCTTGAAAAATAACTAATTTTATGAGTTATTCTCTTTAATATATAGTATAGATAATCATTGATGTAATTTTGAAATAGAAAAACTATTGAAAATATTTTTTGAAAACTTTAATTCTCGTTTTTACTTTCCTTTTGTATTTCAAAACACAAATTCTCTTCTTCCAAATTTTTTTCTACCCAAATTCAAGAAAACAGAGTCTTTTGTAGACCAATAATGGAGAATTGGACATTGACTTGATGAACATCTGCTTCAAGATCTCCTCCTCATTTCTACAAACTTGAGATCATCCATCATTCTTTCATCTCAATTCCTCCCCCTAATCATCGCTCAATGGTTGTTCTCTCTCAACTTCCACAAGGAACTTCATCTTCATCTTCTTCCTCAACTCATCATCACCACAGATTCGACGTATTTGTAAGCTTTAGAGGATCCGACACTCGTCATAGTTTCACAGATCACCTCCACAAGGCTCTTGTCAATGCTAACATCACTACCTTTTTGGACGATGAAGTGATTGAAACCGGACTGTATTTGAAACCTGAATTGGAGACTGCAATCAAAGCATCCAGGGCTTCTATCATCGTCTTGTCTCAGAACTATGCTTCTTCCGCCTGGTGTCTTGATGAACTTGTACTGATTCTCGAACAGCATCGAAGCTATGATCATATCGTGATCCCGATCTTCTATCATGTCGATCCCACAGATGTCAGGAAGCAACGAAATAGCTTCGGGGAAGCCATGGCAAAGCATAAACAGAGGATGGAGACGGAGATAGATGCAGAGAAAAGAAGTCAATGGGATAAAAGATTAGAGCTATGGAAGAAAGCACTTACAGAAGTTGCTGATTTGAAAGGAAAGGATGCAAAGGGCCGGTAACTACTATCTTATTAACGTTAATTAGCACATGAGATTTCAATCTTATATTCTCTCTAAGCGTTTCATTTTGATACTTTGAGATCACAAAAACCCCTCTTGCATCAATTTCAATATATTTTTGTTAGATTCGCATCTAGTTTTCAATCACTGTATAGTTTAGATTGGATGTATGGATGATTTCTCATTGGTATCAAATTTTAGGAGAGAGACGGAGATTATTGAAGAAATTGTCAAGGATATCAACCATCGATTAGGTTTAGACTTAATAAGTGATCTGCCACTGCTTGTTGGGGTGGACTCTGCTAAAAAATCCATTGCTACATGGTTGAAAGATGGATCCTCACATACAGTTGACATTCTCACTATTTATGGTGTTAGTGGGATTGGGAAGACGTCTTTAGCCGATTATGTTTATGGGTTACACCGTCACGAATTTGAGTATAGCAGCTTTGTTCACGATGTCAGTAGGAGGGTTGATGAAAAGTATAATGGAATAGTTGATTTACAAAAACAGCTTTGTGAGGATCTTTCAAGAAGAAGTCCGATTCAACGTCATGATGTTTCTACATGCACCTCCAACATTGCAAAAACACTAGCCTCTGAAAAGTTTTTTCTAGTTCTCAATGACATTGATAGTTTTGAGCAGTTGGATTTGTTACTCGGAAGCAAAGATTTTCATTCGGGAAGCAAAGTCATAATAACAACCAGAGAGGTGTCTCAAATAGAGAGTTCTGCACTATTCAGTATGGAAGTTCCACCCAAGCATACAAAGCTCTTACTTCAAGGCTTAAATATGACTGACTCACTAAAGCTGTTATGTATGCATGCATTCATGTGCAACAATCCCAAGCCAGGCTACGAAGACGTAGCAAAAGAGCTTGTGAAGTATTGTGGTGGACACCCTTTGACTATTGAGGTTTTAGGTAAGCTTCTACGTAATCAAGATGTAGCTTATTGGGAAGAGCACATTAAAAGGCTGAAGGAAGAAAAGGATTCCCATATAAATGCGGTCTTGAGGATGAGCTTTGACTCTTTGGAATACGAAAATGACAAGAACTTGTTTTTGCATATTGCTTGTTTTTTTGTTGGAAAGGATAGAAATGACACTGAAACAGTATTAAAGGGATGTGGTTTCCACACACTAAATGGGATCTCAAATCTCATTGAAAGATGTCTTCTCATGACTGGACCAAGGAATGAGTTAACTATGCATCGATTGGTTCAAGAGATGGCTAGAGATGTTATATATCAAGAAGCACCCGATAAGCCATGGAAGCGCAGTCGATTATGGTGTCATGAGGAGTCACTCAAAGTGTTGAAACAAAAAAAGGTAAGAGCCCATGTATGCTTTCTTGTTAGTAATTATGTTCTAAGTATTTTTTTTTATCATCTATCTACACTTACATAACCATTTTTTTGCATTTCCTTTCTTCTTAGGGTAAGGAAAATCTTCTAGGGCTTGCACTTGACATGAAAATGCTTGAGAGAGACAAGTTACAGGGATCTTTTGAATTGGATATAGATGCATTCAGTAATATGCATGATCTAATGCTACTGGAACTCAATTATGTGCAACTCAAGGGTTCTTGTAAGAATTTTCCTGAAGAACTAAGATCGTTGTGCATGCATGGATTCCCTTTACAGTATCTACCTTCAGACTTACCAATGAAGAATTTGGTTGCTCTTGACATGTCTTATAGCACATTTGAATCTTTCGATGTGTCTAATAGTAACCAACAACGACTTGGGAAGACGCAAAAGGTAAGAAATTTGAAAAATCAACTTTAATTTTATTAATCTTTCATGTTGCATTAATGCAGTTCTCTAATTATTTTACTATATCTCCATTTCGATAGTTAATTGGATCGTCCTCAAAAGACAACCGGATGCTTGGATCATTGAAGATTCTTAATCTAAGTTCCTGCAAACGACTTTGTAGTGTTGGTGGGTTTTATGAACTCCCTGCACTTGAGAGGTTAATTCTTGCAAACTGCATAAGTTTGATTGAGGTTTGTGAATCAATTGAGCAATGCGATGAACTTGTTCTTATTGATTTGAGTTACTGCACTACACTTAAAAAGCTTCCAAGGTGTGCAGTCAACTTAATGAAGGTTGAAACAGTATCACTGGATGGTTGTAATCTCAGTGAAGGATTTCCAATTCAAATGAGGGATACGGATTTACTGGAAATGGCCAAGTCTAACAATCTTGCCATAAACTCACAAACCTCTTCCTCTCCCGTTGTGGAGACTAGACCAAGAGATTTCAGGTCCCTTGTCGTTTCTTTACCAAGCTCATTAGTATGCTTGTCGCTTAAAGGTAGTAATCTATCCAATGAATCCTTTCCCAAGGACTTCGGTAGCCTAACCAATTTGAAGGAGTTAAATTTAGATGGTAATCCAATCGTTTCCTTGCCCGACAGTATTAGAAGCCTTTCCAGGCTTGAGAAACTTAGCATGGTAAAATGTCTTCAGCTTAAGACGTTTGAGCGTCCTCCTCGTACTCTAAAGCACTTGAAATTTGATTATTGGCATTCGCTACAGAAAATTGTATTTGACCGAGAAATGTCCCCACTGACGTTTAGTATGGATTCACCCTGGCCACCATATTCAGGGTTGGTAGTTGAAGGCCTTTTCAAAATCGAAGCTATGTCAGATGTTGCAGAAGAGGTATTATGTAGTTTGGGGTGGAGTAACTTAGAGTTCATAAATAATCAGCTTGTGGAGGCTCAAGATTTGATGACAGGAGCACATAAATCTCAAGTTCAGGTTTCTTCTAATTAACTATCTATCTACTTGTAAATATGTACATATTTTCATGCTGATTTATTAAGGTATTATTTTGCAGATGGTTTATGAATTTGGAATATTCAGCACATTTTATAGGGGGGAAGAGATTCCAAATTGGATTAGCCATAGAAGCAATGAGTCATCAATATCTTTTACCATACCATCATCTCCTAGCAACCTCAAAGGAATCAATTTCTGCCATGCATTTACAAATCCAAATACCGGTTACTTTGTAGGGGATACCAATCACTTGTTATTGTCAAGTATAAGAATTAGTAATATAACAAAGAATCGCACCTGGATATACAATCGTTATAATTACTCCATTACCCCAATTCCCGAGTGTGTAATATTATTAAGCCATTGGATGTTTGGGGAGAATGAGATGGAAGATGGCGACCAAGTTACTATTAGCGTGAGGGGCTACGGTATTGGTATTATAAGAGAGTGTGGGGCGTGTCTTGTATATGATGATGATCAAAAGAAGATGGAAGAAGAAGAAGAAGATGTGCTGGGTTATTACAAGTCATGGAATCACATCATTGGTGGAGATCTCTCTGCCTTTCTAACAACAAGAGGAGAATATCTCCTAGACGTCACACGGTTTTTTGGGTGGATCAGCCTTTATTGCCCCTTCTCTGAAGACCACTTCTATTACGAAGGTACTGCCATATATCTTAATATTCATCGTGTTTTTCATGTTGGGGTTGGAGATCAAAACAACCCAACACTTGGATATTTTAGGAGGAGAAATGCAGATAACAACATCCATAAATTGTTAAAAACAACAATTTCTTCCGGTAGCAAGTGGATACAATAATAACTAATGCATTATTTTGTATGTATTTTTTCATCAGAAAAGCATCCTACGTTTAGAGCTTTCCCCCCAAGGAAGTCCAACGGAGTTGGTGGCACACCTAAGGTACTTTTCAACATTCAAGTCCCTTCTCTAATCTCTAGTCAATAAATAAATTCCAGTCGCAACTGAATATGTTTACATTTAAGCTTTTGGTCTCAGGACATAACGAAATAAAAACATTGGATGCTTGGAAAGGGCAACATTGAAACCTGATCGGGAATGATGTGATGTGGTATGGATATTCGTCTAATATGTTCGAACTTTTTATGTGCATTCAGACTAAACTCTCATCCATACAACATACTCCAGTCGTGTATCGTTAATGGTTGAACAGTTTTCACCATTCGTTCACTTTTGATACCTTGATATATGTAATGCAAGATGCTTAAATGTGATTGAGAATGACTTTATCCCAGTATAAAGTTATGCTTCTTCTGATAGGTTTCATATCTTGTTATAGGATCAGTTACGTATTACAGAGGAGGTTGATCCATTTAATTTGTCTGAGTCCAAAATTACCAAGAGAACTTTGCTGGGAAATCTTGATATCGCAACAGTTCCTTGACTCTGCTCCATGATCCAATGTACATACATACAACTTGTCATGATCTATATATGTTACAGACTCTAGATACCAATTTCATAGTGAAGTTTGTTTGTGGCTTTACACGTCTTGGATAAGTAGTTTATTGATGTAAGTTGGAAGTCATGAGAACTCATGCATTTGACTTTGTAAAGGTACCTGTATATAGTTATGGTTCATGTTTGCAATAATACATACAAGGGTAGGTTCCTATAGGAACCTCATTTTCATTTAGAACCTGGGGAGTGGTTATTCATTATGAATAATGTTTAGTGTTTTTTTATCATGAATACTAGGGAGATAACCAAAGGGTCTTTGGCATATCGATATCCTGGCCTGTGGCCTCCTAGAAGGTTAGAGGTTCAAACCTCATAAAGGAGGTGAGGAGGATGAATGAGTCTGTTTGTTGTTTATAATTTATAAATGATATATACTTTAAAAAAATAATAATGAGATATTCATGAGATACTTGTGAGATATTCATGGTTATTTAGACTAAAGTTCCTGATGGAACTTTCCCTGATTCTGAATGAAAATGAGATTCCTATAGGAACTTTCCTCTCTAGAGAAAGATAGAGAGAGGAGGAGGTTCAAACGAGAACATGGTCCAAGAAAGAGAAATGAGAATGCCTGTATGGCTGTATCCCCATGTGACTTTAGCTAAAATTCATGTGATTCTGGTTCGGACAACGCTCTTAGATAGTGGAGCTGAGTGTGCACGCACAGCCATGCTTTGACTGAATCTGTATCGCATTTGCTTGTTAGTCCTATTCTNTATATATATATACACACACACACACACACGAGTAGACTTTCATGGTTGTGGTTTCCCGGTGTCGGCTTCTCCCTCTCTGGGTATACTCCCAAATCGGCGGTTCAGAGTGTTTCAGAATTCAGATTTGATTCCAGGAAGACTTCCCTCCATATTGTTTTACACAGCTAGAATAGGCAAGGCATGCCTCCCTGATAACTTTCTCCCCTAAGCCGATCTCTTCCTCCAGCAATGGAATAATCACCATTCACCCACCCAAATGCGAAGTTCACATAACAGAACAACAGTTACTCGACCTGCTAGCAACATTGGACTTGCTACAGCGATATTTCTAAGGATGATTAAAGGGGTCAAGTATATCTCAATGGTTGCTTTACGCAGGTCCATTATTACAGCTTCTTTGAGAGCAGTATACAGGGCCTAATGATACTTAACTTTGTGGTAATACAACAAAGAAGACTAAACAGTTTCAAGAATTAGTAAGTTTGAGGTAATTACCCCCCTCCCCCCAACACACACAACACAGTTTTTTATTGCTATTTCAGTGCTCGCTGAAGGTTACTGTTTGTTGGGTTTGCAGGTTTTATATTTCAAATGCTCTATCCTAGCTGAAATTGGTCACATTGTTACTACTATTGCAGGTAGAAATGGTCAGCCCAAACAGGTAGCTGGCCAACAAGTGCTATATTTTATTGACACGTCTTGCAGTAGTAAGTGCCATTCCTTCATAGTCTTGATTGTTCTTTACTGAGCCATAAGAAATCTGATTATTAATGATACAATATGCACATTAAACTTCTAATATTCAAAATCAAAGTAGGGAAAGGAGTAAGAAAGCGGGTTGATAAAGAAACATAATAGTTCATGCTAAAAAGATAAATACAGAGTGGCATTTGGCATAATATGCAAAAACTATGTGAAAATGTCAGAGATCTATAACATCACTTATGTCAAGATCCTGAGTTCATCGATTCCGGCTGATGCCAATAGGCTGTAAGAGAGAAACTAGCGAACTACAAAATCTTTTAGGGAGTTGTATCATATCACTTTTGAGAACCTTGGTTCACCTTGTATACTCAGTTACTCACCCTTGTCAATATTTTAACTATGGGCTTAACCATTGCCATTATGTTTAGACCCAAAAGGTGGCCTTTATAGGGGATTTATGTAATATTAGTGGTCATTCATCTACTTTATTTTACTGCTAATTGTTATGTTTTAGTGAACATGTTAATAATAATACATTAATGTCTAACTACAAAATCTTTTAGGGAGTTGTATCATATCACTTTTGAGAACCTTGGTTCACCTTGTATACTCACCCTTGTCAATATTTTAACTATGGGCTTAACCTTTGCCATTTTGTTTAGACCCAAAAGGTGGCCTTTATAGGAGATTTATCTTTATGTAATATTAGTGGTCATTCGTCTACTTTATTTTACTGCTAATTGTTATGTTTTAGTGAACATGCTAATAATATATAATAGATTAATATCTTAATTGGGGGCTTTCTTTTAAGAACTTTCTAATTCTTGAGATCCAATTTACTCTACAAAACATTGGTTATAGAGTAAAATCTATAATTTTAAAACCCCCTCTCCCCTCTCCCATCTTGTAACACTCAAGCACACACAGTTGAATGTGTACACAAGGTCAAAATATTGGGAATATTTTCTTAAAAATACTATTATAGTTTGTGAACACACTCTGAAACCTTTGTATAGCTTGTGAATACCAACTAAATCTAAACCTACCACTTGTGAAAGCCACGTGACCTTTGTGAACACCCTGGTAAGGAATATCTTAAGATTGTTTACATCGTGTTCACAATGTGTCATGTTGTGTACATTCAGTTGGGTATCGGGGTATGTGTGTGTGCCATTCATGTATGTCAGAGAGAGGATAGGGATAGAGATTTCTGGAAATTGGTATGGATCTTTAATAATTGATAGCATTTGCACTTAGAGGAAATTTGGTGTGGATCTTGATGTTTAATGATAGGGTTGTAAACGAACCGAACTAACACGAACGGAGGCTTGTTCGTGTTTGTTCGTTTTACTTAGCCAAACAAATGAACGAACACGAACAGTAAACGAACAAAACTTTGTGTTCATGTTCGTTCATTAAGAAATTTTGTTTGTTCATGTTCGTTTATGTTCGTTTATGTTCGTTCATTAAGAGTTAAACGAACGTAAACGAACGAACTTTAGTGAACATAAACGAACGTAAACGAACGAACTTTAGTGAACATAAACGAACGTAAACGAACATAAGCAAACGTATACAAGTGAACTTAAATTAACATAAACGAACAATCTTAATTGGACCAAAAAAAAAACACAATTAATCACCATTTTATTCGTAAAAATAACCATAACAAAATGAAAAACCGGGTTAATTTAGGAGATATAAAACATGAATTCTAAAAAATTAATTTACTTGATGATTTATAAAAAAAGAGTTCTACAAGAATTAAAATATTAATGTCATATTATATAAATATGTTTATATATATAAAGAGATGTAAACGAACATAAACGAACAAACGTAAACGAAAATAAATGAACGAATGAGACTATTGTTCATGTTCGTTCATTTAACTAAACGAACAAAAAGATTTGTTCATGTTCGTTCATTTATTAAATAAACGAACATAAACGAACTTTCCGTCGAATGGTTCACGAACGGTTTACTGAACGTTCGGTTCGTTTACCACCCTATTTAATGATATGGGCAAATAGTAGAAAACTTGTTATGAAGGGGGATTCGGGGTATTGGAAGCATCTTTTTTGTCTCCAAGGAACACCTTCATGGTTACTTGTGATAGCAGAGGATATGCTAGAATTGGTAAATTGACATTTAAAGATACTTGTACTTCGTCTCATAAAGCCATTTAGGTAATTTTCTGAAAAGAACTAGCTAGCTAGGAATAAGTTATCCAAACTCCATCTCTTAATTGTGGATTTTTGGGTGCCATGATGAGATCCTTAAAACACATTCAAAGAGTCCAAGAAAACTACAACCCTGAACATGGTATAGTGGGAGATTGGAGAAGCTAAATGTGAGCTTTTTGCATTCCCTGGTTATTTTAAGAAGCTGCCCATTAGAATGCCTACATTCTTTTAGGCCATTTTTCTGAGAATAAAAAGTTTTCCTCAAGTCCATGTTGAGGGTTGTAATTGATTTTTCAATTAAGTCAATCTTTTATTGTCATTATAGAAATTACATGTTTCATTTTTATATGTTTATAATTGTCCTTATCTTATTGTTTGTAAATTCATGTAATTATCATTAGATACAAAATCTTTTGATTATGTAAAACATTTTCTAATTTCCTTTTCTTAAATGATAAAAACAGATCTTTACTTCCCAAATAAACGAATATAATATTTGAGATTTTCGATTTTTTTCTTCATAAAAGTAAATTTAAAACAATTTAATATTTGGTTTATAATTAAATTTTACATCCGCTCTACAGATACACTTAAAATATTTGAAGATATATATAAGACAAGAATCAAATATTTTATAGTTTTATCCAAAATTAATGTTAAAATCAATTGTATAAAAGGAAAAGTTGAAATTTCTTGGCAATTTAGCGCCCACCAACAATAGTGACTTCTGAACACCAATAA
This sequence comes from Carthamus tinctorius, assembly GCA_001633085.1. Classification (NCBI taxonomy): domain Eukaryota; kingdom Viridiplantae; phylum Streptophyta; class Magnoliopsida; order Asterales; family Asteraceae; genus Carthamus; species Carthamus tinctorius. The sequence continues at coordinate 498 of LUCG01284079.1, read as the reverse complement.
TAGACTTGAATAAAAATATCTAAAAAGATTCGATTCTAATTTCTATCTCTACGTCCTCGTTTCACATGTTTTTAATTGACTATTCGTGTATACTTTATTTTGAAATGTAAAATAAAATTTAAAATATTAGATATAAATATTGTTTACATAAATTTAATTCATAAAAGTAAGGACATAACGACGAACAGAAATTTATTTGTGTTTTTAGATCAAATCATGAAAAAATTTGGTAACAAAAACTGAACCAAATTATTTTACCCATTTCTGTAGAAAGAAAAGTCTAAAGCTATATAACTTTCACAATTTTAACATATACATAAAAATACTTAGGGGGCGTTTGGTTCGCTGGAATCCTTGGGAATTTGGGGGAATTGGAATCCAATTTCCAGGGATTCCCATGTTTGGTTGGCTTTTGAGGATGAAATTAGAATCTGTTGGAGGGAATGAATTCCATCAGATGAGAGATTTTAGAATCCTTCAGCATATGGAAGGAATTCA
>LUCG01284048.1:0-12915 GCA_001633085.1 Carthamus tinctorius | reverse complement strand
TGAGTGGTGGAGATCACTTCTCTACTTCGCATTTTTTTAGCACTTCTCATTTGAACCGTTCTCTCTCTCTCTCTCTCTCTCTATATATATATATAAAACCAAGAATATGATTTCGCATTTGTGGGCTTGTTTTAGAGATGGAATCATGAAATTAAGATTTTTGTAGGAATGATTGAAGTTGTCAATTTCTCCAATTGTTGAACGCCATCCAAATGCTAAAGTACTTGTCTTATTATGCCTCCTTCTGTGTTATGCAATCAACAAACCTACTTTTGATATGAACAACTACAAACATAGATATAATAAAACCATTGCCTTAATCTAATGTGATTGATACAACTTATAGATAGAATGACAATAAATGACAATCTATGTTTTCACCGAACAATAAATATGCAATTTCACTAAGAAATATGTTTAAATTTCCAATTTCAAAAATATGCATCTTGTATCCACTAAGAAAAGCAATATTTGATTATCAAAATGGCATTCACAATTTCACATAGATTACTAAATTTAACATGTTAACCAAGTTTATATCGGTTCGTTCCAACCGGTTTTTTGATGAACTCGGCCGGGTCAATCTAGTTCATAAATTGTCAAAAACCCAGCCATACAACACCAGCCATCTTCCCCGGGTCGCGGTCCGACCGACCAGATCGATCCGGGTTTCAAAAATAAATAAGTTGATCCATCCTACCCCTTAACTAGCTTTGAATTGGGTTAAGCCCAACTAAACCCAAACAAATCTCGTCAAATTGACAAGATTTTTGGTTTGTTGTTTCTTTCTTTATCATGTGCTACTATAATTGTTCAAGTATTTTAGGAACATTGTTAAGACAAACACCCTTTTACTTTTAATTGATTTAATTTTTACCTAGTTATTTTATTAGTAAAAGATTTTATTTTACTAATTACTTGATGATTTAATATTACCATAATGTTTTTAGAGGTGGTTAGTTGATTAATTTGCATAATTTTTTTTTGAATAACTAAAAAAGGAGGCAAGGAATTTTGGCTAGGCCATCACCCTCGCCAATTTATTGATATTTTATTAAGAGAGCACCTCTAGCAAGGAACTGGAAGAGAGAAATACAAGTTGCATAGTTATTTAATTAATAGATTTACTTATCCTATATGTTTAATACTCAAGTACAAATTTTATTAAGTTACCATTAAATAGTATCAGATAATTTACAATGAGATATTTGTCACGAGATATGTTGTTTTTACCAAAATATCCTCGTGATTTTGATTACGACTTAAGTTATTGGACTTTCATAAATTACCAAGAAAATACCCTTTAGGTATATGATTTTTAGTAAATCCCTAAATGTAAATAAAAGAAATGGGTTTTATAGGAGGTTAAAATTGTGCAAATATTCTAATAGACGACGACCGTCTTATATATATAATGATTTTGTGTCATGACTTAGGTTCATGTGAGACTAAGCTGTTTCCGTGAGACCACATGAGACCAAAACTTTACGCATGAAACTTCACAACAAAACACCGTGAAGATAAATAAAATTTGAATATTCATACCAAAAAACACTATCGAAACCACCAAGGTGTGACGTAGTGGTAAGTTCCTAAAGGGTGGTAGCTCCCACCCGGGTTCGAATCCATGCGTGCACAATTGGTGGCCACTGAGTATTAATCTCAGGGGAGCATGTTTAGCTCTCGGTAAAGTTTGCCAAGGATGTAGCCTGGCCAAAGTCCAGGTGAACCTTCCCTAAAAAAAACACTATCAAAGTAAAAATAAATCCAAAACAAGATAAAAAATGAAACATTCATAGCGAAAATGTTGTGAAGGTAAAAAAACAAATAATTCGAACTTTCACAGCAAAAATGCTATGAAGGTAAAAAAAATTGAACATTCATATCAAAAAAACCGTGAACGTAACATTTACAGTGTTTTTACTATGAATGTTCGAATTTTTTTTACCTTCACAGTGTTTTGCTGTGAAGTTTCATGTAAAAAATGTTGGTCTTACCGTTCTTACGAAAACAGTTTGATCTCACGTGAACCCGACCCTTTGTGCCATATGAGAAAATGTTACAATTATTTGATTGAACGTTTATAGATATCTTAACAAGGTTTTTAATAACAATTTGGAATTTTCATTAAACATAGATTTTTATTAGAGATATATATATAAGAAACTTTTTCATAATCATACATAGAAATACCATTTTAGGATGACTTATTTTTAATGTATTGATGGTTGTAAAAGATATTCTTAGGATGTCAAAAAAAAGAAAAAAAACGTTTTACAACTTTATATAATATATGTTAATCTATCACTTTACATATAGTCATATTTAACATCTTTCTGAAGTTACATGTGTGGAGCATGTTATTTATTTTGAGATAATGTAACCCATCAACTAGCTAGTTGTAATTAATCGTGGAACATGTTATTTATTTTGAGATATGGTTCAAAACATCACTATATATATCTATAACTTTCACAATGTCTTATTCTCAACTTTTAAATATTTGAAGACTCAACGTTTTTCACGAAAGTATATATGTCCAAAGATAGTTTGGTACAATTTTGAACAACAAGTGTAAAAGAAAACTTTAAGAGAAAAGTATTTCATGTTAAGTGATAATAGAGGTGTATAGTGTGAACAATTGGTCATAAAAGGTTTACATGTTTTACCATCATACGGATTTATTAAGTGCTCATAAAGGTGTGCTACCGCTCTACTTATAGGTTATGTTTGACAAATTAACTAATAAGCTAGTTGGTAATTGATAAGCTAGTTAAAGACTTATAACCTATTGTTGACTAATAAGGTTGTTGATAGCTGCGATTAACAAATTACGTTTGGCTAAACTAGCTTATAAGCATGTAAAATGACCAAAAACGACATCACGAATATATAACGAATCACAAATATTTCATAATATAATTAAGATACATTTCTATTATTTATTTTTTTGAACAACAACCTTTATTAAAACCGGGCCTAGCAAGGCGCTAGAAACCCCAAAACAACCAAGCTACAACGAATCAAGTTTACAACACCACTCCAACCAATTCTAACTATTATTGAAAGTACTCCTATTACGTACCTAGAAAAAAGCTTCCAATTGAATGTTGTTGGCAATTAAACGAGGGTGGAAAGGGGTACCTTTAAAGACGACTCTATTTTGGCTCTTAGGAATCGTCCAATAGTAAGCATGTAAAATAACATCCTTTACGAACTTCGCCTTACTTCTGTTGCTGCCGACATGCCGTTAGGCGCTGCATCATTTAAGAGGTGCTATAAATTTAGAATTTATTAAAACAAATATTTAAAATCCATAATTTTAAATAACCATTACAAATAACATAAATAAAAATAAAATTGGTAAACTTCACATATAATTTGTATTTTTAAAAGAGTGTAATTAATAATTAGATTAAAATTTTTATTAAAATATTTAGCATATTTTAATTATCTATGAGAAAATAAGTATAACTTTAATTATACGTAGCTTACATAAACGTTTTTAAGGTTGTTATATTTGTTTTTCGGTAACTATGTATATTAAGTAATACAGAAAGAATAATTGATATAATTATTTATAGATAACTAATAATAATTATTAATATAATGTATAATTGTAATTATTTTAACAATTTATAGTTTTTTTTTATTACTATAAGTTAATTTTATTTAGTAACAATGATTAATATTAATTGGAAGAATAAAAAAAGCTATGTAAAGAGTTATAAGGCTTTCAAAATTGCAACGCTTTGTAAACCAAAATGTGGTCCCTAATCCCTATACCTTTTTTAATTTTTGTTTTTGTTTATATAAATAAACTTATTATATAAATTAATGGTTCTTCAAATGGTTATTAATGTTTTAATTTAATTTAATCAACTAATTAATTTATAAAGTATTTTTTATTTAAATTACCAGTATTAATATTCGAAAATTATAAAAATACAACTACAAATAGTAATCGATAAACTTACACAAATATTAATATAAAAAAATTATGATGATTATTTATATTGTAATTATTTATGATAATAAACTATTTATATTATAAACAAATCATATTTAATATTTTTATGATAGATATAAATTATTAAATATATAAATATAAATTATAAATTTTGTTGATGAAGACCCGTTTAGAAAAGAATATAACCTTGCATTTCCAACAGTTTATCTATAATAGAAAAAATGAATGTTTTGCTCTCTATATTGTTCCAACAACTTTTTTATAATGTCATCTAAAAAAAAAAAAAAACTCCAAGTTTAAAAAATTCTTGATAGGATTTAAGAGAAATTATTGTTTTATTTATTTCTATTAGTAAGCTTAGACTATTATTATTTTATATAACTTTTTTAAATAAATTGCATTACAATGATAAAATTATATAATATTTTAATAATAAAAATAATATTGAATGTTTGAAAGAAATATAATTTTGTTCAAAAAATTTACCTTTTAATTATTTTTATTTTAAACAATTTATGAGGAAGCATGTTAAAAAATGCTTGTAGTCTATCTTTTAAATTATTACGTTCATGGTATTGTTTGGTAAACTCAAGGTAGCTTAGTTGTAATGTATCAGTCATGGAAGGACTTAGTTGTCATTCGCATATTCACATGCATAATTATTCTTCTTCAAATGAGATATAACCTAACGTAATTATTCTTCTTCAAATGAGATATAACCTAAGCTAGGTTATATCTCATTTGAAGAAGAATAATTACGCATGCGAATATGCGATTGACAACTAAGTCCTTCCATGACCGAACTTATATCTCATTTGAAGAAGAATAATTACACATGCGAATTTGCGATTGACAACTAAGTCCTTCCATGACCGATGCATCACAAGATTGTACTATAGAACAAGTACAAGTAATCTTTATTGTACTTTACAATCATAAGCGCCCAACTCTTACTCGATCGTACCTTGCATACTTGCACAAATTTACCGATAAAGAATTGAGTTCCGCTTAGAAATTGAGGTTAACGTGTGAAGTGTGAGAAGTATTTATCAACCATTTCCAGATCTCCTTTGTAAACGAACAAGAGTAGAATAAGTGCTCCTCCGTTTCCAACTCCAACTCGCAAAACGGGCAGGTAGACGTGGCGAGAAACATACCCCTTAAGCATAAGTTCATTATGGTTGGTATCCTCTTTAATAACACACGCCATATAAAACAATTAACACGAGGGGATAGCCACTTATTCCAAAAACATTTATTAGATGGCGATGGATTATGCCTTCGAAGATTTGTCGTAAGGAATGCACCGAAAAATTACCGTTAGGATCACCCTCCCATCTACATATATCTCTACCTTCATTTAGCGAAACATGTTGCAGCAAGCTTTCTAGAGCAAAGATCTGTGCAGATAATTGCACCAGATCTGTAGACGTAGACCAAGCCCATCTCCATCTAGCCCTACCATCAAACCTGTGAGAAAAGCGCATGGATAGAGAAGTAGATTTATTAGATTCAGCAGCAAATAAATCTGGAAAGATAGACCTGAGAGGAATCGAGCCCAACCACCGATCTGTCCAAAAACGAATATCTTCATTGTTACCCACAGATCTCGTAAAAAGGTCATCAATGTTTACTTTTAAAGTCTCCAAGGTATCACCAGCTTTAGCTATATTAAGCCAAACCCCCGATTTCCTGGGGTGCGCAAGAGACGCGGAGTCCCTTCCATTCGTTCAGTGGATCGCATAAATTACCTTAGCCTATAACGACCGACTTTCATTTCTTAGTCTTTCATTTTTTTTTCATTTCTGGTTGACTTGGGGTGTGGGTGATGGTCTTGCCGAAACTCCCCTCCTTGCCTTCCTTTTTGCCGTTAAAAAAAATCTAATCCTGCAAAATAAATGAAAGTTAAGTATTGTTATAACATATTAAAGAAATTCTTAGAAATTTCTAGAAAATCAAGAATAAGGAGTTAATACCTCTATTATACATTGATTTTCAAGTTTATTTATATAAGAGTTATGTTATTAAAATATAAAATAGATTTAATATGTCAAGAAACATTCATGTAAACTTTTTGTAAAGTAATTACACTCAACTTAAATAGAGTGATTTCATTTTAATACAAGTATACAATCATTTCATTTAAGGTATAGACAAATTAATTACTTTATTCCTTATAAAAATATCAGTTGTTTTGAAATAGTGTTTTATAACGCAAATAAAAAAGTTTATTAATCCATTATTGGAAACTAGGATGTTTTGATTAAATTGGATTGAAGATTTAAACTGTTTTCAAAAAATTATAAAAGTATATGCAGTTAAGATAAGATATTCTTTGTCAACAGTGCTGTAGCAGATTGGTTATTGCTCGTGGGTTCATAGCGTCCTAACTGAGTTCGATCCTTCCCGTGCGCATGTATGGAGACAATTAAGTGGGACCATGTTTATCTCCCAAAATTGCTGGGGATTAGTCAGGCTTTGGCCCGTACACCCTTAAAAAAAGATGAGATATTCTTCGACCTTTTAAATTAGTAAATGTAAATGAACACAAACGTAACGTTCAAATAAATGATTCTATATTACTTTAAGTAAGTTATAATTTTTAAAAAAGCAAATTAGATTTTTGTGCATGTGATTTGTTTAAATTTCGATTAAATATAGCAATTTATTTTAACAAAAGTATACAAATCATTTTATTGAAGGTATAGACAAATTAATTACTTTATTCCATATAGAAATATTAATTGTTTTGAAATAATATTCTAAAAAGCAAGTAAAATAATTTTATTAACGCATCATTGGAAATTAGGATGTTTCGGTTTAAATTGGATTAGAAGAATTAAATTGTTCAATTTTTACCTAAAAGTTTTCGAAATTACTAAAATGTGTGCTGTTAAAATAAAATATCCGTCGACCTTTTAAATTGGCAAAAAGTAAATGAACAAAAACGTAACATTCAAATGAATTATTCTATATTACTTTAAGTAAGTTACAATTTTTTAAAGAGTAAATTATTGATTTTGTCCATGTGATTTGTTTAAAATTTTTACTTTCATTTGTTGTTTTGAAATTAGTCTTTTTGTTGGTATGGTTTTGCAGGAAATTTGCTTTGATTTTTATTTCCTAACAGGCTAGGACGGACTAGGGCTATGTTTGGCAAACTGGCTGATAAACTAGCTGGTAGCTGATAAGCTAACTGTTGATTGATAAGCTTATGTTTGGTAAAATTTAGCTTATGAGTATGTAAAAAACCAAGGAAGAGAGTAACGATATTTTTTAGAGTTAATTACACATTTGGTCCCTAAAGTTCATTTATAACATAATTGGTCCTTCAGGTATGCATTTTGTTATGGATTTGGTCCCTCGGTCTAACGGCCTTTTAATTTATCCATTAAGTTTTTTTTTGAACGGCAAAAGATTGAGCAAGGAAGGGAGCTTCGGCATGACCATCACCCCCCAAGCCGAAAACTTTATTAAAACGCTAGCGAGAAGCTAGAGAAACAACAAAATTCAAGCAAACTACAACGAAGACAAAAAGCGGACCAACTAAGGACCCTTATGGATCGCCGCCAAAGGGTTTACAGCCCAGATGTGTAAGTCTAGTCTAAAATTACGACTCCTACTGGCAATCCAAAAACCTGACAAATTTTGAATTTTCGCGAACGGGTCCTCCGACTTCAGAATTTATCCATTAAGTGAAAGGACATTTTTGTCCTTTTACCTTTCCTACCATTTTAACAAATTTTTAATCAAATTTTCTTTTCTTTCTCTTGAATCTTCATCTTCTACATTATGATGATGAAGAACAATCTAAGAACATTAACAAATTAAAACATAAATGAAACTTTCAATCAAATTAAAATGGAAAACCTAAATCAGAACTAAATCATATTAAAATGGAAACCCAATTCCAATTCCAATCCTAGATCCAAATTTATTTCAAATCTAAAATCTAAAATCCATATAAAAAATAAAAGCTAAAAAACCCAAACCTATCTCATCAAACCTATCCAGACTTGTGTTTCCTTTAATGAGATACAAAAACGTGGACCACAAGAAGAACACCATCTCTACAGTTGATTTCAAGAACCAAAAACCCAGAAAATCTTGAGAACACGAAGCTAAGAACCCAGAAAAATGTTGATTTCAAGAACCAAGAACCCATAAAATCATGAGCAATCTGGAAGAGAGAGAGAGAGAGAGAGAGAAAGAGAGAGAGAGAGAGCAATCTCGAAGAAAATCTTCAAGCCTAAAAAAATCTTCAATCTGATTTCAAACCTAGAAAAACGTTGATGTCGTTTACAAGAACCATAACTTGAGGAGAACACGTCGGAGGAGACGAGATGGAGGTTTGAGATGCAAGAAGCCAAGAACCCTAACCGACAAGATGCAAGCAACCAAGAACCCTAATCGTTAATGGATACGTCGGAGATGGAGGTGGCGCTGAAGATAGAGGCACCGGAGATGGAGCAGCGTTAGAGATGTTACACCACCGATTTCGTACTGGGTTTTACACCACTAACCACCAATCAATGTTACACCACCGAGTTTACACCTCAAAGTCACCACGATTTTCTGGGAGGAGGCTGTTGAAGTTGATGACTAAGAGACTAAGAGAGGATGGAGAGAGAGGCACTGAGAGAGGGTGACTCACCGTTTGCATATGGATTTGGTTTATATTTTTGATTTTGAATGAGATTTTAGATTATTGATTTGTGGGTTTTGATTTAGGATTCTTATATGAGTTTTGTTGAAGATCGAGTTCTTGAAGATGACTTTTTTTTGAAAGAATTTTGGATCTAATTTAGATTTTTGATTCAGGCTTGATTTATGGTTCTTGATTTAGGCTTTTGTTCATTATTTAAGTTTATGGTTTTTAATTTTGATTTATATTACATCAAATAAGGTTCTTGAATTATGTTATAGGAGTTTATGGTTTATTATGAAATCTGGGTTCTTGGTGTTCATCATCATCTTCTTGAAGATGAATATTCAAGTTAAAACAAGATTTTGTTCTTGGTGTTCATCATTATCTTCAAGAAGATGATGAATATTCAAGTTAAGGGTTTAGGATTTAGGGTTAATTACAAATTTGGTCCTCAAATGGGTATAATGGTTATTTTACTTCTAACTTAATGGAGAAATGGATGCTCGTTAGTCATAGGGACCAAATCCATAACGATTTGCATCCCTGGAAGATCATTTATGTAATAAATAAACTTTAGGGACCAAATCCATAATTTCAACAAACATTAGGGACCAAATATTTAATTCACTCTATTCTTTAATACACCAAAGGGACAAAAACAACAGCCTACAAATAAAAAAATAACTAAGAAAAATCTCCAGAACTTTATGTATAATTTGTTTAAATATAAAAAGTCATTGAATATTTTCATTTTCATTTTTTTAAAGAGTAACCATCAAATTTTAAAAATTGGTTACATATGTCATAGTAACTCTAAAAAAGTTACATGTAATACGTATCGGTATGCATTCCAATTTCGTTCTTTCACTATCAGTAATTAACAAGGTTGAAGGTATTCTATCTAATTATTTTTATAGATAGTTTTCTTAAAGAGAAAAGCTCCTATGATTCTTAAGAGTTGGTTGGCTAATGAAAAAAAGAAGGATTTTTTATTCTTTTAATAATGTATAAACAAAATATGAATTTGAACCCAATATACTTGGCCTTCGTGAGAATCGCGTGGAAAAAACTTAAATTAGTTTTAACATTTCAAGACACTACGTCATTCAAATCTCTCACTTACAACAACCCATGACTCCCCATTGCCCCATTGTTGTATCGTCTCCATACAACCTATCGTCGGTGGAGCACGCACATATAGCCATATACATACATCAAAAAGGATGGAGAATCGGGGAAAAACAATAAATAAAAGGAGGGATCTATGGATGGGTTAATGGCGGTGATAAACAATGATAGAGAGCATACAACAATGAGACACCAAGGGATAAAACTGATTTAACCCTCATAATCGGTTTTAGATATATATTTTGTGTTAAAACTTAAAAGGGTGTAGCTAATCAAATCTTAAAAGTCTAAGAGCATCTTCAACAACATTGCTAAATAAGAAAATTTGGGTTTTTTTAACAACATTGCTAAACCATTTGTTAAAATAGAAAAAAATTGAAGTATTCTCTAAATATAGTGATTTCTCTAAAACTTTCTAAATGAGGAGAAAATAACATTATTCTAATATATTCCACCAATAAAATAATTAATTGTTTAAAAGTTTTTAAAAAAGTTTATTGAGATAATAATTATAATATATATTTTAATAATATAAGTGAGGATAGATTTTATAAAATAGAAAAGATGTCTAAGATGGAAAAAGAAGTTTTAGAGATTCTTTTATTCTTTATTTTAAGTAAATTATAGCAAAGTTGTTGGATATGCTTTAATAATTTATTTATTTAAGGAAATTCATGTCCATAATCATTTAAAATTGAAAAAGTTATAATAAAATTTATATTTATAAGGTCATCCTTAACGGGCCAGTAAGAGGGGCGGTACCGGCGGTAACACCGCCGTGTCTACCCGGTATGGGAACCGGTACGCGCCCCACCGGTACCCCCATGCCGGTCTTCTTCCTCTACCCACCCCACNTCTTTTATTTTTTTAATTAATTATTTAGAGTGGTATGAAATTGGTATGGGTAAGGATGAAATTGTATGATGGTAGTAAAACTGATGTGACACTGGGGTGGCAGCTGGTATGAATGGTACGGGTAAAATTCATTAGATTGCCTTGCCTTGCATTGCCTTTTAAAAGATTATACCTTTTTTAAAGTACCATAGATAGAATCATTCATGTGAATCTTACGTTTGTATTTATTTGCTTTTTCCGATTAGAAATGTTGGTGAAAGTATCAATTTTCGTAGGTAGAGAGAACAAATAATAATTTAACTTTTCTTCTAAATAAAGTAAACTAGATATGTCTTTGTTTCTTATTGTAAATTGTAATAAGGGTATTCTTGAATACCATTAATGGTGTAGCATGTTTAGCTAATAATGCATATAGTAGCTGTACCATATGGGCGGTTAAATTTATCCGATATAAGTTCATCTTTATAAATATTCGAATAAGAAAAAAGTCTATCATACAAAAGAAAGACTTATCCTACGAGAATAGGATATAAGAGGTGCTTGAACTAAACATCAAAAGTATATATTTTGGATATTTGCAATGTAATTCAATGATTAATGAAAATGCCGAAAACAAAAGTATCGAAAATAAAAACTTTCAAGCGATAAGATGACAAAGATTTATGCCGGTCTGCTAAAATTTAATAGACTTAACAAAACATCTTTTTTTTCATTAAATTTGATGAAAGTAGAATTCATTCGGTACAAACCTAATGGAAGTACGGAAACTAAAAGTATGTGATCAGTAAAAATCGAATGGAACTACCAAAAACAGTATGTGTCCGTTAAACAATCAAGGTCAGCTACGAAAATGTGCGAAAAATCAGATTGGAAGCCATGTCTTTCTTTTTAATATTAAATGAAAGTAATAAAACCGCCATAACTTTTTATAAATTATAACAACACTTGATAAAAAGCCATCGTTTATAGTTCTTGCGAGAAGAGTCCATGACCTCTATAAAAAGTGATTGGGTTCATACATTTTTCCAGCCATACACAACAAAACACGTCCATAGTTTCATTAAAAAAATTTCATTCGATGCCTTAAGTCTGAAATTAAGGAAAAAACGAAAAATAAGTTGGAAAGATGATAAAAACAAAATTCTAAAATTACTTTCGCCCACGAGACACAAAAAACTCATGCTTTTAGAATGATTCATTTAGAACATGGGAACATCATATGCTTAATACTATTAGAGCTTCGATAGAATCTCCAAAAAGAAGAATCAAAGGACCAAAATCTTTATAAAAAAACTACACTCATCTTTGACGGATTCTTCGCTTTAAAGAATCCAACATTGATTATAATATTAAAATATTCAATTTATTTATTAACATATGATATCTCTCTTCAAAGTTTAAATACATAATTTCAAAGTTTTCTAGGGGTGCTCTACATAGGTAATTAATTTTAGGAGTATCACCATATTTGGAGAAAAAATCTTTCACTCTTCTACTTTCTCCATTTTAGAGACAATTTTAAGCTCTTAACACAAATTAAATACTACCCCAATATATTTTCATGAAATGCACGTGAACACAAAACAATATGATATTTTCACATCAAAAATGTTTTTTTTTTGTTTGCAAAAGTTCTCTTGCACATTTACATTATTTCCCTAGTAGGTTTCGGTGTTAAATTTCCCGGATTTATAAATGAACCCCCTATAAGGGGAATGGGTAGAGTTATGTGAGTGTACACGTGAGACCCAGTATAAAAGATCCACTTTTATATAAATAGGTCAAAGGCTAGAAAGAGTCCATATAACAATACCCTATTTTAACAGCTTTGCAACTCCTAAGAAAAAGATGTAGCCTCCACTATGTTTAACATATAGGGTCAATAACTTTAATAATTTCAAATTGTATTAACACTATTTTTGTGATATCAATGTTGGGACGAAAACAAACTCTAATCATGTTAATAACATGTATATACTAACTAATAGGAAGCAGTGTTGGTTAACAAGTCCACGTCATATAATCAAAACTCACTTGGTCTCAGCCACCCACCACACCTTCCCACCACCATTCCACAAAAGCTTACTTCCTTTTTACAGATGGATAATTAATTACTAAATCCACCCCACCCCACCTACACCACCCTCTGCATAAAAAACTTGTACGATAACTATTAAGTTGATAATTCCAGTATTTCCGTGGACGTGGAACATGCAGCTGGTTTGCCTACCAAATATATACAACAAATAATAACAAAAAATTAAATACAGGGGGCCCTCCCTAAATTTATTCTATTTAAGACACATACCCCCCC
>LUCG01284021.1:0-11251 GCA_001633085.1 Carthamus tinctorius | reverse complement strand
GCTTTGACCGGTCCACCACTCATACGGTAGACGTGATCACGGAGGATTGACGCGATTCATGGGAGGGTAGAGATTATTAAAGGGGGGCACGACGGTCAAAGCCACATTTGTTGACCGGATGAGTGGCTAAGATTGCTATTCGTTTTTTCTTAAAAAGTTATGTTTATCGCATAAACGTTTCTCTATATATGTATGTATGTGTGTGTGTTTCTTGATAATGTTTTTCTTACATACTTCAACCACCCATTTGAAACAAAAAATGAATAGAAGTGTTAAAAAACGTTTATCATGGTGTAAATTCAGTGGCATATATAAAAAGACCCAAATCATATTGATTCCTTTGGATTTGATGGACACAAGATTTCTCGAAATCCTACAGTAATGGCGGCGATAGCAGCAGCTCCTCATCTCACACACTCACCACTCGCGAATCCTCCAATCCGTAGGCAATCGCGCACCATAGTGCGTGTGCCAGTGCGTGCTACCATGGCCGCCGATCGATCCAAAACCCAACAACAACACCATCATCCGTCGCTGGAAGTATTGGGCGGAGGTCGGGATGCCTTCTGCCCGGTTATCAACACCCACCTGACCCGTCCGTACAGCCCGTTCCCGGTGTTCGGGTCGAACTGCCACGTGGAGACGATCTTCGCGGCTTTCTTCCGAAACGTGCCGGAGGAGAGGCTGAAACGCGAGTGCCTCAGGACGAAAGACGACGGAGCCGTCGCCCTCGATTGGGTCGCCGGCGATGCTCGGAGCTTGCCGGAGAATTCACCGATCCTGCTCTTACTCGTCAGTATAGATTTCCCCCACTTCAATTTCGAATTCTAGCTGCACATCCATCGTTGATTTCATTTCCCATTTGCACAGAGAACTAGGTTAAAATTTTACTTTCCCTTAGTGAGTTCAAATTATTGCAAATTAAGGACTAGAATCTTATCCATAAGCGCTTGTTAGGTAAATTGTTGAATACGATACCATTTTGAGAGTCTAAAATATTGTATGTATATGGATAGGTGATAGTGTTCAAATTTACCTATAGGCGCTTACTTGATAGGTGTGTTCGGTATCCAGGCAGGGACAGGTAGAACAGAACATGACAGAAACCGAGAAAAGCCGTTTAGCTTTTGGTAAAGCAGGGCTGGAGAGAACAGATAAAATGACTAACTTACCTCTAATTAGTTGTTTATATATTCTGATTAATTACGAAATCAGTTAACTTGTAATAAAATGAATATTGTTACAACAAAACATAAAATTAGAAGATAATTATGTTTTAGTTTGACGTTATATTGATGAAACGTAAGTCTGTTCCACCTTGTTTCATGGATGAAGGTGGAACAAGTTTGTTCCACTATGTTCCTGTCAGTTCCACACAAAAAGCCTGCCAAAACATGGAACACTGTTCGTTGTCTTTGTTTGTCTAGTCCTGTTCAGTGTACCAAACGCACCCTAAGTATTGTAGGTTTGCTTTTTCATAAAATTTGTAGATAAAGTTGTCTATATAAATTGAAACTGATGCTAAGAAACAAATATAAGTATATATTTTTATAAAATTATTATTTGGGTAGTTTATTGCTTTTTATAAGACCAATTATAATTAGTTAGGACTCTAATTGCACAATATATCATGAAAAATTGTGTCGACCAAGAAAAAGTGTGGGGGAGAAGACACCAAAATATGGTGTGACACCGTGTTCACACGGCAAAAGATGGCTGGGGCCTACCAATTCTTAATTTTCTTTATAGAGTTTATTAATGTTAAGGTTTTTGTATTTTTAATTTTATTACACATTATTTTGAAATAAACTTAATATTCTTTATGGTAATTCATAATATTTTGATTTAACCTTTTTAATGCATATATCAATAATTACTAGTAAAAAAACTTAATTATTTATTTACCATGATAATTGTTTATAAATTATACGTACTGTATTTAAATATGATTTTTTTCAAATATGTTTGCAGTTGAAACTTTTTAATGTCAAAGTACCATCTCTTTTAGTGTTTTCGGTGCTTTTTTAGTGTTATGGGTTGGATTTGGCTTAATAAATCGGAAATTAAAAGCTAAAACTAACAAAACGACAATAACAATATCTGAACTTGGGTCGGAGTGGAAGAATATATACAGTGGCATAGAATAGTTTAATATGGTGACATTTTTCACGACCCTATAAGGCCCTCGGTAGCGCAACCCACAAGCCCACAAAGCCCGAGCTGCCACAAGCCCTCACCAATCCCGAAATAGGAGTACCACTACCCACAAGCCCGGATACCCAATATATATATATATATATATATTTCAATTAAAAGAAGGAGAGTGAGAGAGGGAGAGAGAGCCCGGCTGAGTGGGATGGGGAACCCGTGCCCGAAGCCCGCCGTGAATCCCGCACCGGGGCGTAACACAGCCCAGGCAAAGCCGTTTTACCCGCATGACACATGCCCGTGGTAAGCCCGAAGGCGCTACCATAGGCCTAACTTTTTGTACTATGATGGAGAAAAACAGATGGTGGCACAAGCATCGTATGTTCTACATTGGGTCCGTCTATGGTGCGGATTAATATGACAATATAGATTGCTAAACTTTTTGCATAGGTAGGGCTTTTCATAGATGAAATGAGGGTGTTTTCTAATTGGGAGGGCATATCAGGGGAAAAAACTGGCTTTCTGCATAAAGCTTCCTCTATAAACCTACCGAATAATTCACTTTCTGCATCTTTAAGCCACTATCAAACAGTTATATATAGCTGCCAGAATAATAAACTGTGAGTCCCATTAAGCTGCTAACAAACAGGCCCCCTACTCTTGCAGCCTGGCTTAACGGGAGGAAGCGACGATTCATATGTAAGGCATATGTTGGTGAGGGCAAGACAAAAAGGGTGGCGCGTGGTGGTATTCAACAGCCGCGGTTGTGCTGATAGCCCCGTTACCACACCTCAGGTTCCCTGTATGGAAATTATTATGCTTAAAATGTATGTTATATAATTTGTTCAAAACCAAGTCCAAGTTAAGGCCCGTGGGGATGTGGATGGTATCTCATTCACCCTAGGTTCGAATCCCTTCGTGCGCATCTTGTGGCCAGGCTTAGTCTCAGACGGCCGAATTTAATTTCAGTTCCATATTGCCAAGGATGTAGTCTAGACGAAGTCTAGATGAACCTTATCCAAAAAAAAAAGATTGCGAATTTGATGAACCCATTGCTGCCTATATCAAGATTTTGCTTCAGAAGTAGCTAAATTTGGTGGAATATCATATCTGCCCGGGTTTCAATTTCAGACGTCCACAACAATTGTGGTCACGGACATTATCTGGGCTGATATCTTACGGCTATAATTTTCCAGACACCCTTCAAAAAAAAGTAGCTAAATTTGGCTCTTGTGAATGATGTTTATGCAGATGTATTCAGCTTCTTTTTTAGGAGATCTTGATGAAGTAGTGGAGCATGTTGTTAGTAGGTACCCAAAGGCCAATCTTTATGGGGTTGGTTGGTCCATGGGAGCCAACATTCTTGTTCAATATTTAGGGAAGGTAGGAAGAATGCATCCCCTTTTGTGATTTTTTTTTACAAATTCTTACGAAAAAAGCTAAAAAGTTTACGATTTTGGATGTTCTTGCAGGAGCCTGGTGCTCGCCGGTTTTCTGGTGCAGCTTCATTGTGTAATCCGTTCGATTTGGTTATGTCAGAGGAGGACTTACAAAAGGGGTTCAATAAAATTTATAATAGGTCTCTTGGCAACGCTTTGAGTCGCATTTTAAAGAAGTAATTCTCCATTTTTAATCATCTTGATTGCTTCTTGAATTACCATATTGTAGGCATTTTCATATATTTGAGATTTTATATCATTCTTTGTAGGAACATTCTTCTGTTCGAAGACCTTGGAGGCGAGTACAATATCCCGTTGGCTGCAAATGCTAGTATTATCCGGGATTATGATGATGGACTGACCCGAGGTATATATATAGGGTTGGGTTAAGGGGAAATTGCAGAAAAAATGAAAAACCAAGGAACACCCTGATAACCGTTTATTTGAACGGTATGCACTTGCACATACAAGTAATTTGTAACATGCGTACGTTCAATAATGCACATGTGCATAAAAACCAAAAAACAACTTCAATTACTTGTAGTCACAAGTGCATACATGCAATAATGAACATGTGCATAAAAACCAAAAAACAACTTCAGTTACTGTATGCACTGTCTAGATGAACGGTTACCAGGGTGTTCTTCGGTTTTCATTTTTTTGGGGTTTCTTTTCCCGTGAACCTCCGCCTCTCTCTCTCTCTCTCTATATATATATATATATATGTATGTACGTATTCGTTGATGACTAAAAAATGCATGTATATCGATGAACGCTTACACCAATCTCTTGGGCATAATGCAGTTTCGTTTGGTTTCAAGTCGGTCGAGGAATACTGGCAGAACTCGTGCAGTGCAAATTACATAAAGCACGTTCGCACACCTTTACTTTGCATACAGGCAATCTCTCTTTACCTTTCTTCTCGTTAAAACCTTAGTGTTAACGGAGTATAAAGATTTCTTGAAATGTATTTTACAGGCGAAAAATGACCCAATTGCACCCAATAGAGCAATACCCCGCGAAGATATAAAGGTATAGCACAAGCATGCCATTTTTCTCTCTTACCAAAATGATGATGTTTTTCTTAAGTTATATATCCTTTGGATCCTATAGGAGAACCCGAATTGTTTGCTGATAGTTACGCCCCAAGGAGGGCATTTAGGCTGGGTTGCGGGCGAGGATTCCCCCACCGGATGCCCGTGGACTGATCCGATGGTGATGGATTTCCTACAACATCTCGAAAATGAAAAATCGGCCACTCCACAAGACACCAATTTGCTGCAATCACTAGAGGTGTAGGTTACATTCATTCAATCATTTCTACTTAAGTTGATTTAATGGCCCATTTTGGGCATAATCATCTAAGGGAAAACAATGTGATACAATAGTTCCCGTTTAATATTTAACCATTTTAGTGGTCTCTTAAATTCTTTTATTAATCAAAAATTCAACTTAAATATGTCAAATTGAATGAGCATCGATGATCTA
The DNA here is from genome assembly GCA_001633085.1 of Carthamus tinctorius. NCBI lineage: Eukaryota > Viridiplantae > Streptophyta > Magnoliopsida > Asterales > Asteraceae > Carthamus > Carthamus tinctorius. Next base: position 6,176 of record LUCG01284021.1, on the reverse strand, counting down.
GGGACTAAGGATGGATTGAGAAGAAAAGGATATTGACAGATTTGCGAGACATTGGAGTTTTTAATCATATCTCGCACCTTGAAACCCCAATTTAAGCGATTCAAGATGCTATGGAAAGCCAACACATAAATCTACCATCTTCATGTTTTGTGTTTTTGCAAAATCACGGTGCATCGGGGCCAAAACTGATGTGAAAGTCGAAAGAATGGTGTTGTACGAAAATAAGAGGAGATTTAACAATCAAAACATTAGTAGCCTAGTGGTCAGTAACATCTTTGGGAGGGACAGTAGATGACATCCTTATCTACCCGAGTTCGATTAATGGGGTAAGCATGTGGCGATACCCTGACCATGGGTCGGTCCATGGTCGCCGAGGATTAGTCGGGTGCCCGTATGGATCCCGAATACCTCGTCGACTTCGTATCAGAACGTGTGCGTGAGTTATTTGCTGTTAAAAAAAAGGAGATTTAACAACATCCACAGACCACACAATGGAGGTTGTTGTTGAGATTGTTCTTAAGGTTTTTACAAGAACCTCAATAGTTAGATAAAGGTTTTTATTAGACTCGGGTGCTGGAATAAGAACCTAAAATGATAAAATGTGACAAGTTCGATACACCCCATCATCCCCCATGTACTTAACCCATTTATATATAAAAACACATGCTTGTAAGATGGAAGGAATATGCTACATTGCTACAAGTCAATAAATATATGGTTTTAACCACCATATAGAAACATCAAATACAAATTCTTTAAAATAGAAAATTAAAAGTTAAAATCTTAAATAAAGTTTATATTGATTACTAATAATTTATCTTCTTTAAAGATCATAATATGAATTTTATTATTAATTACATCAATGCCTATTCATAAAATATATTTTCTTTCTTATACATTTAATTTTAGAAAATTTCAACATCTCTCTTCTACTTTTTCCATTTTAAAAAATGTTTAATGAAATCTTTTAAAGGAAAAATCCTCTAAATCCCTATTTTATATAATATATCTCCATAGCTTGAGAGAATGCTTCAACAATGGTATATAAAGACAATACTTATTTGTTGTTCTACTATATTTATATGAAAGAGTTTGTTAAAAACATCCTTCAATATATTCTACATATAAACTTTTAAATATAGAATAAAATCCAAATCATCTTTTAACATATTCTATATAAACTTTTAAATATAGAATAGAATTCAAAATATTTAAAAATACATTCAAATCTAACACGTTTCATATGTAAAGGATTTATGTTATATCATTTAAAATATTCTAGACTCTTAAGTTTCTTTTATATGATCAATTAGTAAAACATAATAAAATAAAAAAGTTACTTATCTTTATGTTTTACATTTTCGTAAATTTGATGTGCATTTGGACTAAAACCAATGTTGACTAGGCTACTTTACCAGAAAACATAAAATGTTAAGAGGCTCTGAAAATAAGAAGAAAAAAAAAAACAAACCATTTGAATTATCTTATGTCTGAACGAACCAAACATAAGTGATCATTAAGAGTGAAACCGAAATAACAAACAAAGTCTTAACGTTTCATTTTATTTTATAATAATACGAAAAATTATTACAATGGAATTAGCAAACAAAATTTCCGGCATCTATATTTTAGAAAGGAGATTGCTATTTGCATCGTATTTTATATCAAAATCAGGTCATTCTAGTATTGAGAATGTAAAAAGCAGTTTATGATGATGATGTGGATGAAAGAAAAATGATTCATTTAGTAACTTTTTGGATACAATTATCCTCGGTGGTTTACAAAATTTGTTGGATAAAACGTGACAAAATTATGGTAAAGAAACAACTGTGAAATGAAACCATAATAATCGCTAACTACCGTACACCTTGTCTTTTACTTATACGACAACAATTTGGTGGGTATCCGATTCGAAATGCATTTATTTGATGTGGGCAAAGTTAGATAGCAAAATTACATTTTTAGTCCCTATGGTTTTTTAAATTGCTATTTTTATTCTTATGATTTCAAATTTTTTTAATATTCTTTATTTTTGCATCTAACCCTTAGCTAAACTTACATAGAAATGAATGGTAAATTACAAGAATAAAAAAACTATAAATTATTAATAGAATAAACTATGGTTTTCGTCTTTAAGGCTTGGAAAAGATTATGATTTTTTCTATATGGTTTTGAAATTTCTATTTCTATTCCTATAGCTAGCTTATAAGTTATTGTTATTTTCGTCTATATAGCTTGTAATTTATTGTTGTTTTCGTCTTTGAGATTAAATCTATTAAAAGTTAGGGATATTCTGTTTTTTTTAATTACTTTTTCTTGTGTTTTTTTGGTGTTTTAGTCTTTTTGATTTTAATATATAAAAATATATTCATGTGTTATTTATTATACATTTCATTTTTCATATTTGTTTGTCTTTATTACTTTGTTATTTGTTCGTTTTTTGTTGTGAAATCATTCAAGTGCAAATCGTTAAATGCCCTCACATGATAGTATTTTTATTCTTTTTTTTCCATTAGGAATCATAAGAAACTAATACTATAATGACCAAGAATATACAAAAGAAAAACTAAAACTAATTATATTAAAAATACTTAATTATTTTATCATGAACATAAAAACAATATTGATATAGTTTTTTATATGTAATATTTTTTATCAAATAATATATATGTTTATTAAATCAAGTAGACATTAGATACCAAAAAAGAAATGAAATTGTAGTTTCAAAGGTATAGGAACCAAAAAGACAATTCTAAGAAAACATAAAGGACTAAAAAAGCAATTTCTCGAAAATGTAAGGACCAAACGTAGATTTTTTTGCCTAGAATAGAAATGATAAAAAAACATGTGGCTCTTTTTTTAATATGCAATCTGTTTAACTTAACAAGCATAAAATAATATTAACTGAATAAACTTTATGTATTTGGCTTTTTCTTTATGGAAGTGCAATAAGATTAAAGAAAAAGGTAAATAAATATCAACTAAAAAAACTATTCAGATGTTATTTAAACATGCAAATATATTAAATAATAAGTAAAAATTTAAAATGCTAAATAATTTTAATAAAATATCTAATTTAACTATTAATTATATCTTTAAAATATGTTATTTAACTAAGATATTTGTGATTGATCAATTTTTATTCTTATTCATGTCATATGTAATGGGTATTTAAAATCATGTATTAATATAGATTTTTTCTAAAGTTTATTTTTACAAGTACAACAAAATTTTATATATTATAATTAATTTTAAATTCTTTCAATTAACATATTATATTACTTATCCCATTTGTATTAGTTATTATAAATTCATATTTATTATATAGCTAAAAAATTAGTTTAATTATATTATGGATATTTGTAATCGACTATTTCTTTAAAAGCTCATTTTGATCATTTTATATGTTTATAAGCTGGTTTTTGACAAACATAATTTGTTAATCAACTTCTTATCAACTAACAACTAGTTTATCAATCACCTAACTTGTCAGCTATTAGTCCATCACATATTTTTGTCAAACATAACCTAAGAGCAATAAAATCAAGGATATCACTTGGAAATAAATCAAGTTCTGCAACCATTATCTGGGGTTCTTACTTGGACTTTTCTAGTTTTTCACTAAGAAACTAGTAAGGTGAATTCACTCTATATATTTCGAAGCTTTATACATATCAAAGTTATCCTTATGTACATAGAGGAAGGTTCATGCGAGAAACATACCAATTTAAGAGAATGTGAGAAGCAATCTCCNCCACGTCAGATCCACGACGGATGACTAGGCGCGATTCATGGGAGGGCATTGAATTAAGGGGGGGGGGGGGACCATGGTCAAAGCCGCCTTTATTGACCGGATGAATGATTGAAATTGCTTCTCACGTTCTCTTAAAAAATTATGTTTCTCGTTTGAACCTTTCTCTATATACATATTACACAACTTTTCCATGAATTTCTTCAATACTTGAGGTTCGGTTTGCACCTACCCAATTTGGAGAATTATAGGGAAAAAGCACGATTGTCTCAGTTGTGACGTTTTTATGACTTTTGGGGTTTATAAGTTTAAAAATAAAGTGCTTTTGAGCTTAAGGAAGACTGTAGCATATTATGTACCATTGGAGGATAATTTTCTAATAGTGTGGATTATTTGATTGAATGCTTTACATGTATGAATATTGTTGGTTGGCTTTACATATTGAATGGAGTATGTACTTATTTTGGTTTTACTTGCCTCTTTTTGGTGGCTTGTATTCATATTTTGACTATATGGTAAAATATATGGAGTGGTGAATCTAGGATTTAAATGTAGGAGGGTCCAACATAGTATGTGATAAGACGAGGCGGTTGAAAGAATAATTTTGCGGGTCGAGTAATATGATATAAAGCAAAGACATGACATATACCAACAAAAAATTAGACATGTATTCAAAACAAATATCATAAAGTGCTTACAATTGATACAGACTATACGCCATAGCACGAAATTTCTCTAAAATTCAATCGTTACTAATACTATCGAATACACCCTTCTTAATAGAGAGGAAGCCGTCAAACAGAGAATGAGAGTAGGGTTATTTTTCATTTTTAATGGGTAATTTAAAGTTCTAATTTTTTATTTAAGTATGTGGTCAAGATATATATAAAGTCCAAAAACATGGGGTCCATGTTATGTTTTAAGGGAGGTCCAAAGTTTTTTTATGTATATAATAATAGTGATTTTTTTAAAGGGGGTCAAAACATCTCATTGATCATAACCTAAATTCGCCTCTGAATATATGGTTAATTATGAGCTATATTGTTCAAAGTTTGTATGTCATACCATTTGGTAACGTGGTTGCTTTAGATTCATAAACATCATTGCTCACACATTACCATGAGAGGAAATTTTATGTCCTTTTCTCGATGTCATTGGATTGTGATAGGATAGCAGCATTGATGTTTTTGTTATAGAAGTTTTGATTTAAGACAAATGGGGCATTTTCCCTTTCACTCGTAGTTTATATTGTAACTTGGGGAACCATCTAAGTAAGGGTTTTTAAAGGCTATTATGTCTTACTTACAAGCGGCCCTCACCTGAGGAAGTTAATCGTTATAAATGTTAAACCGTTTCGTATACAAACATATATTTTGATATAAACTGTTTGAACTTGCTACTTGCTTGACGTTAAATCTATTACTTTTTCTTAATGACACATATTGGTGAGGCCTAAAGGTCAGTGATTTAGAGCGTGGTGTGCAATTAGAGATACAAGTGAGGTAGCATTTCAGGAGGATTTTAATACTTTTGAAGATAACAATTTTTGATGGTTGATGTAAGTTGTAACGCCCTACTTAAATATAGTCCTCCTAAAATATGATAAAAGTTCATCGAACTCTAATATTTAAACTTTGTAATTCGCTATCTTGTAAATATCGATACCCTTTTGGAAAAATACTCTTATTTTTTGTGTTGAATATCGATTATCATTGCCTTTTAAGTTTATTGCTATTTTTGAAATTTAGGGTGTTATACATGATTAGCAAATTTGAATAAGTTAATCGTATAAGCATTTTAGTTTTTAACAGTTTAAGTGCATAGAAACTGTAGTTCTAATAAAAGTTTTAAAATTTCTTAAAAAAGTAAAATAATCAAATTCAATTAAAAGAAATTTTCTATTTTTGAAAATAGAACAATAATTATATTAGATTTTTTGTTTTCAAATATTGTTCAAAATTTCTATCTACGATTCGAAAAGTGCAAAGAGACGTTATAGAGACCATCATCAAAAAATCTAATATAGGAAAAAAATAAATTTATTATCTATTTTACTCTAACCAAATTTCTTATTGTCATATACGAATAGATAAAACAATTAAAAACTTAAAGTTTAGAAAACCATATAAAATTTAATGTGAGGACAGATAAACAAATTATTTAATCTTTGGTGGCTTGTATTCTTATGTTAAAAATGTTCTACAACTACCTAAATTTAAAAGTAATTATTTGGAAGAAAGAAATATTTCTTATTATTAACATCGATATTATTATCATATCTTTTTGAAATATGTGATTGTTAAGAAGCTATTTTGTTTGATCATAAGGCCATGTAGCACACCAGCGGCTTAGCCGTGGTTTGGCCGTAAGCTTGGCGGGCTCAGCCCACACGTGCTACACCCCTCAGCGGGCTCGGCGCCGGGTT
>LUCG01283991.1:0-14722 GCA_001633085.1 Carthamus tinctorius | reverse complement strand
TTAATTAGGTCTTAATCATAAAAACCCCCCAAAAGCCAGTTCATTAGATTAATTAGTATAACTATTTAACTAAAAGGTAGATAGCTTCATTGTTCCTAGTGGTAAGAACGATCCCTGGACTTATCTATACTATACTATTACCGATTAGGTACGCTTGTCTGTGTGTGTGGTAGTTTGATAAGGTAATTGAATAAGGGTAAAACTTGGTAAATAATTTATATATATATATATATATATTTTACCACATTAGACATCATCCACCAGTTCAACTCTTCATCTTCTATAACAGGTTTAGAGTTAGTTGAATGTGATTCATTGAAAGTAACATGAATAGTTCTTTAGTTCTTTGTACGCTTTTGTTGAACACCATGTATGCCTTGAATACTGAAGAATATCCAAGAAAGATTTCTATGTCAGCTTAGGGATCGAACTTTCTAAGAGCATCTTTGTTGTTTAGAATATAACATTTACAACTAAAGAAATAAAGAAAGCTTAGAGAGGGCTTTCTTCCATGGAAGAATTCGTAAGCTGTCTTTTTGAATCTCTTGATGATTGGTGGATGATAGTAGGTAAAACATGTATTGTTCACAATTTCAGCAGAGAATTGAGTGGGGAGGTGAGACTTACTAAGCATAGATCAAGTTGCTATGATGATTATTTGGTTTCTGCATTCTAATCGGTTTCTGCATTCCGTGACCCTTTTGTTGCGGAGATTTCACTGTTGAGAAATTGTGAGAGATTCCCTTGCTCTCAAAGAAGTCATTCAGAGCACTATTTTTGAACTCAGTACCATGGTCATTTCTTGTTGAGCAAACAATTTGATTATTTAACACTCTCATCTTCGTGAATTAGGAGATAATTTCTTTTGGTGTGTTACTCTTGGATCTAAAAAATAAGACATAAGTATACCTAGAAAACTCGTCAACAACAATTGGGGTATATTTCTTTACAGCGATGGATTGTATGTTAACAGGACAAACAAAAGAAGACCCTTTTCCATTCAGAGAGTTTGGATCAACAAGTATACCATAAGTATAAGCTTCAAGTGGAACTTAAAACATTGACAACCAAGCATAATTTTTAATTTCTCACAAAAAACTGCATATCAAAATTATGTATTCTTTCATATATTTTGTTAGAGAGGGATGTAGATCACTTGGAAGTATCATACCAAATTATCCATAAGAATATATTTTGGGGCAATGTTCAAGTCGTTGCATGATTATATGTATCATTTTGACTTAACTGGAAGTCAGTGGTGGAGCCAAATAAAAGGTAATGGTCTTATATCCCTAGTCAAGCGAATTTAGCTCAACAAAAATTTACCCCACAAAAAGTTGAGTTCCATGCTTAAAGAACCCATTTAAATTTTACCGAATCCCACACATTTGATTTTTCTCCCAAAACAAAAAGAAATAAATCAAAATGAATATTATGTGTTTTGTTTTGATAGATCCATACCAATATCAGAAATTGCAATCCAGTAGATCTCTATCGTTTTCATAAATCAATGTCAATATCTCATTACTTTTAATTTAATATAAACATGTCTTATCATATGTTAATTGTTCAATATGTTCAAAGCCTCAAACCAATTATCTAAAAGTAAAATTATGGTATAACTTAATATTAACCGAAATAGCAAAAGAATAGTTGAAGCGAAATCATTTAACTGGAAAACTAAATAACCCGAAACCATTTTGGTTTAGGTGGCTTATTTGGTTTCAAAAAGATTTTGACACTCCTAACTCCTAATTTGACCATAATCACTAACTTTCTAGATTTGCCACCGTCAGAAGTAGAGATGTACATGACTTTAACAACAATGAAGCAGGAATGGATCACTCATAAAAATCATATCTTTAGGCAAATGACTTGGTAACTCATCTAGAGTTTGGCTGTTTGAGTGCTTGGAGTAAAGGGTTTCAAGTCCTAAATAGTGAACTAGTGTGATGTAGACATGCTTATTTCATGCATCAAGTTGGAACTTGTTGGAAGCGGATCCAAAAAATACAAAATACTAACAAATTGAAATTGGTTTAATTATGACTTTCATCGATTTGGTCTCAAAATAAGCCATGAATTCAAATGCATATCGTAGAATTTCTACGTGAATTAGGATTTAGAAAAGGAAGCTTTCTAACCACTAACTCAAACATGTTGTCAAATTCTAATCAGTACAATATAAAGATATTGATTGCACAACGAGCCACTCATGTTTTTTACAATAATAAAATGATAGACGAAGAAACAATTTATTAGTCGATTTATATAGAAAGACAACAAGTTAAACCAATTTGAATTGAGATATTTTGTTCTAATCAAAAAACTAAAAGAAATCTTGTTTTTAGAAAAATCTTAAATTTTGAGGGTGTTTGAGATTGCTTCTTGAGGTCCAAAAATGCTTTTGATCAAAAACGCTTATTGAATTATGGTGGTGGGAAAATGAGTTTTTAAAATAGTGTTTGAATTAGCTTTTGTGGTGGTAAAAGTCACCAAAATTTAAAAAGTGTTTAAGTTAAAAAGTAGGGTTATGTAAGAGAGAAAAGCTAAAAGCCAAATGCCAAAATCAAAAAGCCGGTATCCCTGACTTTTTAAAAACAACTTTTCCTTCTTACTCAAAAAGCACTTTTGAAAAGTGCTTCTCAGGTTGCCAAACAATATTCAAAAACCCAATAAGTCAATAAACACTTTTGAAAAGCAATCCCATACACCTTCTTTGTTGAAGTTTTCTAGCTTGTCTTAAAAAAAATAAGAGGCAAAAATGCTTAACCACTTTGAAAGCCATTTCTGTCGGGCTTGTAGCCCAGCGGCAATTGGAGTGGTGTTAAGATGGATGTCCCCTTTTTTTTTGTGGTTGTGGGTTTAAGTGTCGTTGTGGACAACGGTATAGGAGTAATTTTTAGAAGTAGGTTAGTTAGGTTAGTGTATTCTGCTGTTAAAAAAAAAAAAAAACTTGGAAAGCGAATGCTGCTAATTCCATTTCCTCCCCCCCCAAATTGGAAAAATTCTTAAAAAACAAACCCTAAGACGTCAAGAACACACTCCCTAATCATCCTAACCTTCGATTCTTGTCAGAAACGTTTCCATTCTGACACTGAATCTCATAATTTACACACCATTTTCAACTCTTTGTAGCCGAGCTTCTGTATTTTTTTCTTCAATTGTTAGTTTGAATTAGGTTTTCTTCAGCCCAATCCCAATCAATCTATCAACAATGTCGGAGGACGTGCTTCTACACTTCACCTCAAACTCCTCCAATCAATCGGACCAATCTTTACCATCAAAAATTGCGAAACTCGAAGCTCGAATGGTGGGCAAAACCTCCGCTGCACAAGTTTCTTCTTCTTCTGCTGCTTCCAAGTTTGGAGCTAATGTTAGTGGTGGGATTTGTGCTGAATCATTAGATTCCAGCGATTCCGAAGAGGATGATACCGTGAGTCATTTGAAATTTTCCTTTTGTATGCTGAAACTCATCTACTTTGTTTTTAATTATGTTATAGTTTATTAAGTGTGATTTGAGAACAATGTATGATGAACAAATGTACAAGTCTTAAGTCTATCAAATACAAGTATTGCCAATGTTCCTTGAGTTTGAGCTTCACTGAGTTCTAGAAAACCTAATTTTTCCTGTTTTCACTGAAATGTTGGTGGAGGTGAGTATAAGTTCATTTCTGTAATTTACTTTTCATCTCTTTTTTCCTGTTTTCTTGTTATCTTTTGCACCTAATATGTTCTTCAATTGGGATTGAAAATTGACTTGTTTCACTATCAGTTATCTGCTATCCCATAAGGGAATTTGGCACATTAAGATTGAGCAGATAGGCTAAGGCATCGTTTGTGATTAATATGGAATTTATCTTTTATGCTTCTTCCTGGTTTCAAAAAGTGTCAAGAAATATTAAGTTATTGATTCCATCTTTAGTCTGTTTATGTACATAGGATTATCATAGTACCTCATAAGCTCTTCTCAAGGTTATTTTTGAAAAGCAAACACCATGGAAATCCCATCATGCTTCCAACTGTGGAATACCTTTATCATGGAACTGAGAGAAGTCATTACAAATTAGACTATGTCATGATAGCTTCAGTAAGTTTACTTATGCATTTTGTTGACTATTTACTAGTTTGATAGAGTGACAGAATATGAGCTAACCATATCCAGCCATGGAGTATTTAGGAATGACATTTTTTGTTAATTAGGTTCATTTAAAAAAAATATGAAGAGATTGATGAGGAATGGCTAAGAAGAATATGGTTGAAATGACAGGCTGTTGTAGTTTTCTGTGATGAAAAATTGCCATTGGAACTTTGATTTAAAGGTGAGTCCTATATAACGAGATATGATTAGCAATGCAGAATGGAAAAAAGGCATACAGCTGAGTATGGGGAATACAAATGTTGAGGTGGGTGTGTGATCACACAACGAGGGTTAAGATTAGAGGTGAAAACATATAAAAAATGTGGGGGAGACCTCTTTAGGAGAAGAAGAGAATTGGACCCATTGTTTTAAAACAACAGCGGAGGCGTGCGCCTCAAGGTGGCATCCAATTTTCGTGTGTGAGGTGGCGCCTCCTTCTCTTCTGATGGGTCGTGTGCCTTAAATGGGTAAGGCACCTGGACCATGTGGAATTGTGGGAGTTGGGCCAAATGGAGTTTTTAGGAGAGTTTGATTCTAATAGGATATGCTTAAGCTTCCAAATGCCTATCTTAAACTTGCGCTTTGAAAATTTAACTTATGCCACATTATTCTTGTTTATCTTTGTTACAGAAGATATTAGTTGCATTGTTTGAACAACCAACCTTTTTGTGCCAAATGACTATTTATTCACTTGTGCCATATGATGTCCTTAAAGTTTATGCCTTTCAACTATGTAAGCAGACAACCAACCTCTTCGTTGTTCTCACTTCAGCTAATTCTTAAGCTTCACTTCTTTGCCAGAATGGGAGAGAGTTTCTCATACAAGCTAACTTTCAGAAGCGTAGAAAGCTTGTGGATGATGCTGACTCAACTGCAGCCGATCAGATTAAGGTTGGTTTATTGCTTTAAAGTGTTATGACCAAATAATATAATGATTTATGTTTGTTCTACTTACCACAAAAAGCTTCTATTCCGCAGTTAATCTTCATCACATCTCAAACTTTCTAGTTCTTTATTTTCTTTCTTTTCAACATACATTTGTGATAGCATATTAGCATGTTGTTCTCTATGTAACCATTCCTTAGAATTGGTTACGAACATTTTTCTTAGTCATCCTTATTGGAAAAAAATCCAGGTAGTGGCAGATGTTAGACAAAAAGTAGTGGAAACTGTGGAAGTTAAGAGTGGCTCAGATGGTAACAGGAGAAAACAAACCCGTGTTAAGGGAAATTCTAATCCAGCCAGAGGACGTGGTTCCCTGGTTAATGACCAGACAAGAATACAAAGTTCCAGCTTAGCACTCCAGTCGTCAAATGGTCTTCTCGAAAACTCACATAAAAAGGTATAGGTATTGTTTCTGCAACTATTTTAGCGTTCTTGCTTGTCCAAGTACTAGGAGCATAGACATTTAATATAATTAGGGGCTGTTTACAATTTTCTCCATTAACTGCTACTGCTGCATCGGTTAAGCTGGCCGTGTAGATGAAAACCTATTGCTGTTCTTTTCTTGAATCAACTGTCTGTATTGGGTTATACCTTCAGTTGTTATTATCATATTGATGTTTTTGGGTAACCGCGTTATGATAACTTAGTTAATCAATATATTTTCCATATCCAACTCTGCTAATAAATAATTGCAAAAATGTGGTAAATCGTGTGCTTAGTGGTTAATTGTTTTGTGAGATTTTGTGTTATGTCCTTTTTGGTAGAAACGTTCATTGAGGTGGATAGTAGAGTAGCTTTCTTTTAAAGCTGAAGGGATACTTGAAATACTATATATAAAAAGTATCATTTGAACTAGGAGTAATACTATATAAGTATATACAAGTGTTTGGACTTTTAAGGAAAGTCATTTGATAAGTTATGCAGAATATTAAGAACTAACTGGCTGTGATGTGGTATTTTATCTTTTTGATTATACGGGGAATGACTATTATGTAGAATACATCATGAGGTGCTTAAAGGAAAGAAAATTAACAAGTGGAATAAGATTATTCCTAAAGCACTCACGCAAATCATTACCATCTATGGCTGACTCTAATCAAATTGGAGCATAGATCTCAATCGTGCCTAACTTGTTGCATATAAAGTCAACCCGACTTGGTGAAAAAGTTTGCAAGTGATATGTACTTATATAGTCTTAATTGTGCACATTCTGAATAGATGGCTTATTGATAGTCATCTGAGTTTGAGGTTTATTGTAAAGGAGTTATTACTTATGGATCTTTGCCTGCCTGAGTGATTGGAGACAAGGATGGCTGTAGTGTGGGCTCTTGTTGTGACTGCTTGAATAGAGTTTTTCACGGAAAGTAGAGATGAAAGCATATAGTTATTAAATAATTTCTGTCAAAATTGCTTCCCTGAAATCTTGGTGGAATGTAATGATGAATGCCCAATATGCAAGCCACATCTAACTTTGCGTTCAACAATGCCATGATAAGGTGTGCAGGCGCACGAGGATTACTGCATAACCTCATTTTAGAATGTCATAGATTCAATTTTTTAAAATACTCATTTGTGTTATTCATATTATATAAAGCCTTCGGAGAAAACTCTTAAAAAACTTGTTAAGCCTTAGATACTGCTTATTAAAGCACAATCTCTTAAAATTCAAGTTTACAACTTATTGCTACACAGGTACAACTTTTTGTATTCTCATTTTACGATAAAATTTTATATCAACGGGTACACAACTAGTGAGTAAGAAAGCTGTTGATAGAAAGATCAAGCTAATTTTTAACATGAGCTGAAAAATTGTGATTCTTTTCCTATTTTGTTTGATTGTGTAATGACTTTCCCTCTCCGTAAATATATTGCAGGAGAGTAGTAGACCAAAAGAACAATGTGGACAAAATGAACGTGCTTCATTTGAGGTATGAATGCCTAATATTCTCAATTTCTCATCAATCCCTCAATTCCATAAAACTATTACATCTCAAACAAGGAAATATATTATTTCTCATTTACTCCTGCCTTGATATGCTTCTTATGTATAAACTAATTTTTTATCGACATGGATTATTCTCTCTTGAACGGTTTTTTCATAATCTAGGTTTCATAATTGTGTCTATGTGATGTTCCACAACCAAACGTGTCTGTAAGGAAAGAGAATGATAATATGATTAATACAACTTAAAACAGTGTAAAGTATTTTAATGACGGCATTTTATGAAGGTGATGCTATATTTTTGGGAGCAGCGCTCATATCTTAAATTGAATACTTGTCGTATTAAAACTAAGCTGCATATTTTGAGGGAAGGACTAAATGACTAATAAGCTTTGAGCACCTAAACAGAAACCACATGCTAGTTTCTATATCCAGTGCATATTCTATGTTTAATGTCATCTGTTCTTTTTTTGTTCTTACCTAAAATTTTCTGCAGGAGGAAGTCACTTCATTGCGTGCCAAAATAACAACACTAGAGGAGGATTTACGAAAAGCACGGCAAGAGGCCTCGGATTATCAGCATCTATTTCAACAGTTGGAAAAGGTGTAGTTGCTGTCAGCTCCTTATTTAAGAATTCAGGAACTGTGTTTGTGCTTCCTGTAATCTAGAATCAACGTTTATGTTTTATTTCCTTGTACAGGAACTTAAGGAGCTTAAAAATAATGAACAGCAGGTGAAACCAAAAGTGAGTTTTGTTATGCCGTATGTTCGCTTTTATTAACTAGCATTTCTGCAGAAATAGGTGAATGAGTTCTTATAACATACTCCCTCAGCGTCACTAAGATTTTAGCATCTGATTGGACACATCGTTTATCAAAAGTGTTTGACTATTAACTAAATGGCTTAAATTCCCTGTAGTTGACAAATGATTTACTGTCAGTGGTTCCATACATGGGTCCCACCTGAAGGAGCTTATGAAAGCAGGAACTGTAATGAAAGTGGGCTCTTCCTTATAAATCCAAGCAATCAACCATTGAACCTTATAAATTAGGCCACTTGACTTTAAAAGGAGAATCTTGTTGACCCAAATGAATGTGATCTGTTCTTTGTTATGATGAAAATGGGCAAGGAAGTAATTGTAACCACGAATCTAAAAATAATAAATAGTTTTGCAACTGCTTGGGACATCCCTGAAAGGGAATTGCTACCGTTTTAATGTGATGGAGGGAGTGTTAAATAACATAGAAACATTTTTTCCTTGACTGTATTCGATATGGATTTCTTTGATAATATTAGTGGTTTCAAATTTTATAGTAAGGAGTTTCTGTAACCTGCTAAGAAGATCATTATTACCTTCATCCGTTGCAGAGAATGAAAGTTATATCTGATCTTCTGATATCTGTGTCTAAAGCTGAGAGACAAGAAGCAAGAATGAAAGTACGACATGATTCTTTGAGACTTGGCAATGTGGGTGTTATCAGGTAAATCATCCAGTAATGTTATCTGATTATTACATGTTTATGAAGTGGTAGTGCATAAATTTCTAGACAGTTGCAACAGAAATAAATTCTGCTGTTTGCTTTCAATTTTATTTATTTTCTCCACCTATTGTACCACTAGGGGGAGCTGAAATTACGAACCCACTTTATGATACATTTGCAAGATGAATGCAATGCCACTTTCCTTGTGGCTCTGCTCACCATGATCTTTCACAGTTTCACTAAGATTTTTGATTCTGCTCTTGGGATTTTAGGGTTTAATTGAAGTTCCAGTCGTCTGTTCATGGGATTTTGATCTGTAGATGACTTTTTGATCTCTCTTGAGGGTTAGATGGTCGTGCAACTGTTAGGACAAAAATATTGTCCTAAACTCCTAATTAGTTAAAGTTTTATAAAGAAAGAATACACTTAGGTGGTGTTTGGTTTGCAGAATGTTTCTTAAGGAATTGGAATCTTTCTGATGGAATTTAGGAATTGGGTTCTCCTCCGAATTCCAATTCCTTCCTTAAAAACCATCCAAACATGGGAATCCATGGGAATGGATTCCAATTCCTTCAGATTCCCAAGGATTCCTGCGAACCAAACGCCCCCTTAATTGTAATATTCAGTATTGTAATGTGGGGTCTGGACATGAGATTGCATGTAATTGACACCTAGTATAAATAGGAGTCAAGGGCTTAGGAGTTCATTATGAGAGTCATTTCCAAGCTGTAGTGTGTGTTTCTCTAAGTGTTCTCTTTGTACGTTAATTCAATAATAATAAACACATATGGCTTTGTGATTCTCTAATGAATTCTTGTGTGATTACTTGTTGAATTGTTTTTACAAGTGGTATCATAGCCTCTTCAATCATTCCATTCCAAATCAATTCTATAACCTTTGCTAATATGCCCATGGCCTCTCATCACTTGGTTGTTCTTCTCTCATAAGCCATTGAATTTCGCAACCAATGGTTGGAAGCATGAAGAAGATGGTAATCGAATGACATGGTGGAACACTATGGGTCTAGTGTACTATCTGTGACTGATTATTTGAACACTTAAATCTGTGGAAACACCTGCACTTGTTATATTCTAGGAAACCTTTATCTGTAGTGTCTCATAAACCTATTCACATTTCGAACCAAGAGATTTTACATGATGAGGTATTTTACTCGACTGCAGTATACTCTTAGTGCTATCAGAACACAATATTTCGCTGCATGCATAAATCCCTCGTCTAGTGCTTCCAATGCCTGAAAAGAAAATTGACATATTCTTTCTAGGTTTCTAAACATCCAACTGCATCATGTGTGGTTTATCCTGTCCCATTCGCCTTGTTAGATCAATTCCACTTTTTCCATCAAACCTCATTTGACTGCAAAATAGCTATGTAAACTTTCAGTATCATTCNGGGGGGGGACGGAAAATCACACATATCTGATTGACCCAAGTATAAAGTAACCATGGGCTATAACCAGATTGTCAGTTTATTTTTGTGTTTTCATGTAACTTGCAAATGATACTTGTTTGTTTTATTGCTCTGTGAGTGTGAGTTAAGTAGTGCTGTTTATTTTGGAATGTTCCAACTTCTGATGTTAGGGACCTTGTTTCTTTGCACTCATCTAATCAGTGGTGGAGCCACTCACAAACTAATGGGGTCTCATGACCCCAATGAAAAGTTAAAAATTATGAATTTAACTTAAAAAAAATTATATTAAGCTTTATAAATGGTTTGGTTCCTTGTTTAGGAACCCACCCAAATTTTACAAGATCCCACATATTTGAGTTTTTCCTCATCAAAACCGAAAGAGCAAATTTATTTCAATGTCTTGTTATTGTTTTGCTAATCCATTTCAGTATTAGTCATCTGAATTTCTAGTTTCCTTTTGTATTATTGAATAAATACATCTCAACATTTCATTAATCATATGTAAGTTGTTTTATATGCTTAAAGCTTCAAACCAATTATCTAGAGATGGAACGTATAAACTTATGGTATAATTTGCTTTCCTGTTTTGCCACAATACTAACAGAATAATTGCAACCTAACCATTTAATCTGCAAACCAAATAACCGAAACCCTTTTAGTTTGGGTGGGTTATTTTATATCGGAAAAAGATTTACACTCTTAAGTTTGACCCGTCACTTAAATTTCTTAGATTTGCGACTGCATCTAATAAATCAAGATCTTTTTCTTTCTTGAGTATGGACTTTTAAACATAAAGTTGAATATAGTTATTGGGCAAAACATTGCATAACGACAACAATGAAGAATTACATCTGGGTGTTGTGCTATTATATCACGATATTGAATAGTGCAGGATCGTTCATGTGCATATATCTTCTAGGAGAATGGGGCTGATCAACATAAGAGTTGGCATGTGTTTTTTATTTTGAAATGGCCCTTGAAATATTGATTCATTATAACATATGCCAATGGTATTGGCTTTCTTTGATTTTCTAATAACTAGGATGACCACGTTTGTTTTTTCATTCTGTTGTTACATCTACTTTCTTGTGTTCTGCATCGATTATTTAATTCTCACCAACAATATTTGTGTTTGTGTTTTGTTCATAAGTCATGACCCTTGACTATGGTACTTATCCTGACCCAAAATCTCATATGTTTTTCTGTGGTGAATATCATGTTAAAAGGTTTGTAGTATATGGTTATGTTTTTAGAAGGTATTCCACTAAACCAAAAAATTAAGTTAATTTGACGTGTTTTGAAGTACCCCTCGTAGCTCCCACACTCACAATACATTCTGCAAGGTATTCATTCCAATACTTGGTTTAACCCTTGGTCCATTAGTGCTACTTTTTCTTGATGCCGCCATATCCGTGCATAATGGCGTTCTTGCCTGTTCTAAGAACTATAGTGTCATAAATTTTCGAATACATTACGATAACTACTGCTATAGGGAACTATCATATTCCCCCGAACATAAGCATCTAACTTGGCAAAAAGCCATCTAGGAAGAGATTGATGTACTTCAAAAATCTAAAGATTTGTACTTCATACCAAAATTCTTGCATAAAAATGGCGTTGGTCTTAACTATTGTGCTTTATCTAGACAGTTCTTGAATAAAAAAGATCATATTGTGTTTAAGATCTATTCTCTGACATATGGGATCAGTTCTGTGGATACTCGCCTTTGTCCACAATGATTCTGTCTACACGACTGTTGGTTAGTCGCTCCATCAAGTTGGGTATCAAGAATCGTTTCTTGATAACTTACGATGCATCGACCACCAAACTTTGTCGTGGAGGATGCCTTGACTGGTATGTCCATTTCACATGGGAATTCCACCAGTTTGCCATCTTGAAGTTATGATGAGTACTTGGTCATTTATAGGCACCATTGCAACAAGGGGATTGTGTCGATGGTGATCTGATAAAAGGAAATGACCCTGAGATCATAGCTGGCATGAACCTACTCTTATTAGTCATAAAATATGTCTCCCATTTCTTAGCTTGCTGTGGATTACTGTGATGCAAAGTAGTTGATTCACCTATGATTCATAAGTACAAACTACTGCCTGAAAGATGAGCCCCTCTGAATGATCCAAGAAGTAAAGGATATATGTTGAAAACCTTATTGCCTGAAAGTTAGGCATCCATTTGTTGCGTATCTATGAGTTATTTAGACATCTTGTTATGCTCATACATAGAACACAAATATTACAATTTACAAGGCAACAACATGCTGCATATCTTATATCTCTTACCTTTTTGTTGGAAATGCATCTGATATCTAATTTTTTGCTTCTTCGATGAAATTGCAGAGCTGGAACAGTCATATCCGAGACTTGGGAAGATGGGCAAGCTGTTAAGGATATTAATGCTCAGCTGGTATGTTCTATTTGATGCTTAATTTATTTTTCAGGCTTCCTTCATGCTCATTTATGCTTACATTTACACGTGCCCATAGGTTAAAGGGTACATATAAGCGCTATTAGGTATCCGTTCAGCCCCTGATTTCTTTTATTGCTTAGAATTAAGTTATTCTTTATAGGTCTATTGATGATATGAAGATTTATGTGGATCTCTTAATCTTGATAATAGACCATTTGGTATGAATTCACAGTTTCGTTGGTCTTAGAAGAAACACATATCCAATTTTAAGAAACTAAACTCAATTAAAATTCTACTAGTTGGGTACCCACACAATGTGGCAAGGCGTAAGCAAGAATGCATAGAAAAATTGAGTTTTAGCAAATAAAATGCGTAGGTGGCTATCTAATAAACAATGAAAAAGAGTCTAAAGCCACTTTCAAACTAGCAGCCCACTCTGGCTCAGCCGCACCACCCAGGGTGCGAGCCACCCGAGAAGCAAGCTATTACAGCGACGGCTGGAGCAGTACAACTTGTTTAAATGCTATCTTAAACAAAAAACATAAAAAGAGTCTAAAGCCACTTTCCTTCTTATGTTAATCAGTATATTTGGGGAACATACAAGAGAGAGGTCGGATGCTTTAACAACAGAGCACTAAACCTTATACATTGATGTGAGCTTTCTGCAACTGACGCCTCGTAGAATGGTGAAGCCAAGCGAAGCAATCTGAGGGATTACACAAGATCATGCTTAGAATTAGAATGGTAAATCCAAGTCCAAGCAGTGTGATGGACACCATAGGGTCAATCAAACTTGCCCAATTATCCTCTGTTGCAATATTTAGTTTCAAATTTAATTCATTTTTAGTTGGTTCATATCAACAATTCCTAAAGGGAATACAAAAAATAGGAAATGAAGAATAATTGAATGCAAAGACAATTGGTAATCAACCATTGTAGCTGCTAATAAATAACCTTAAGAAATAAAGCATTAAACTAAGGAAAAACCTGATGTGTAGTAATATTCAAATGCAAGGGTTTTTATATGCAAAAAGTCAATCCATGAATTGGCATTTTTGACAAAAAAGTAAAATATGATGATAATGCAAATCCTTAGACTTAATACTCTAATTGTACAACATTTTCTTAATGATGATGCAATGTAATATTCAAGTTCTTGAAGCAATGAGATGAGTTGCAAGACATTAATGAGTAAGACTACATAGACTTCTTAACACCTTGATGGTGCTAAGAGGTAGCTGGCGTAGACAGTGGTAATAAGATCTAAAACCGTTGTCTTTGACGTGATACAATGACTTGATCAAAATTTAATTTAATGAGAATAACATGTGTTTCTTTTTGGTGTATCTAGTGTGTGACGGTATGAGAACAATACATGCGTTTCCCATTGTGTCTACTATTTTCTTCTATAGCAAAAATTCCAACATCATCTACTTAATTACAATATTATAGAATACCATATTTTTCTAACATCCCTTTTTATTTATTTATACAACTTCGGCATGCCAAAGAAAAAGCAAAGAGTCACAATATAAGAGTCTTATTAGAATAGAATTGGAACATGCAAACAAACCTAGTGAAGCTCATGGATGTAATTTTTCTACGTATTTTTTCTTTTGTGTCATTAACAAAAAACTGATGAAAATATTTATGCATAGGAGTCAACATATTAATTATAGGGTTAAGTACACCAAAATGTATCCAAGTTGCCACGTTTTGATGTTGTGTGTATTGGACTTAAAAACTTACCATTTAACGTATCAAAGTCTTAAAACCTACCAAATAATGTATTGTAACCTATGATTGCATGTTACAACAGGTTAGGTATGCCAAAATTTATCCAAGTTGTCACCTTTTGCTATGGTGTGTACTGGAATTCTAAACTTACCAAGAAGATTAAAAACCCTAACTCAAGAACCAGAAATTTTCCCAAAATCATTAATCATGAATCATTAATCTCAATCAACACTCATCTTCCCCAAAAATATAAGGAATCTTCAAAGGCATTGAAATAAGAGAATCAAACTTTTACGATNTTTTTTGGGTTCGATTTCATCGTCGGGGAGGGGGAGGGTTTATGGGTTCGATTTCTCGATCTGGGTTGATTTTTCCATATCTTCTCCGATTTAGGTTTTTTTGAGATGAAGATTGTTCATCATCTTCATGTAATCATGTTCATAATCATCATCTTCATACCAACTCCATAATTTACCCTTAAGTTAATAACTTTTTTTCCTGAAAATGTATCCAAGTTGTCACATTTTGCTATTGTATATACTCCTTTACCAGCTACTGGATGAAAAGGTAAATGAGTACATTATTTGGTAGGTTTTAAGACTTTGATACATTAAATGGTA
>LUCG01283871.1:0-10391 GCA_001633085.1 Carthamus tinctorius | reverse complement strand
TATATATATATATTTCAAGATATTTCTTAACAAAATATTTTTACTACCACGCAACGCGCGGTGGATACACTAGTTTGTTAAAAAAGCAAACCACAATGGCTAAATTTTTGGTTATTTTGTTTAAGGTACCTAATTCAGATTATCATATAATTAGATGGATGAAATTTGTAATTTACTCTTAACAGTAATAAATATGATTGGTTTAAATGCTTTTGAATTGGGATTTAGTGAAAAAAGTTTAAGAATTTTTGGTATATTTTGTTTTTTAAGATTTGTAATAGTATCAAATTTCATCTTTCATACATGATCTATGAAAATAATAATAAATAATTATAAAAAATAAAATTTTACTTTATTAATTAGTTATTATAAAATGAATATATTTTAAAATATTACTATACAAACAAAATTTGTCAACTTCCTTAAAATATTAACTAATTTATGGGATTTCTAAATCCAATATTATGATTAATTGAAATATTTAGATTTTAATTTTAAACTTTTCTTTAAACATATACTTGTATCAATTTTAAATCTATCAAATCCTATAAGTCAAACGCCCTTAGATATGTCTACTTTTTAGCATAATTGCGCAATAAATTTTTTTATTGAATTATTCAGCCGAATTGAACCATAATATATGTGTAAATCTGAAATCGATAAAGAAAAATACATTTAACAATATTAAAGAACTCCAATAAAATAGAAATTGAAACATTTTATAAGAAGAAAGTCAAAGACATATCTTTAAATTATCCGGAATAAATATTGACCAAACAAAGGTCAAACAATGATAACATATACAAATTTTCTCTTAACCTATTTCTATCTACTTACAAACAAAAAAGTCACAATTTTTCTAAGCAATCCTTCCTCTCCTTCTTCACTTCCCGTCTTCCATTTTCTTGCATTACATCAATGAGAGGGTCTGAATGAATCTTGAACACGCGACAACTTCACCGTCAAGTCGAGCGTCTTTTCGACTACTTAGACGTTTTAAACAAAAAAAATAAAATAGAATACATTTAATTAGAACAACAAGTTGTCCCTTTGGTTTCATTAGAACTCTCAACCTTAATGGTGGTGCCTTTGGCAGGAACAGAAGCAGCGGCTTCCTGGGCAGCCAACGCTTTCTTCCTCACTATTTGATAGATATCCAGCAAAATCGTCTGAAAGGCCTTCTCGACATTATTTGCTTCCAGTGCAGAAGTTTCTAGAAACGTAAGTCCGTCTTTCTCTGCCATTGCTTGGGCTTCGCTTTCTGGAATGGCTCTAAGATGGTTCAGATCGGATTTGTTTCCAACTAACATGATGACAATATTGGAGTCTGCATGGTCCCTTAGCTCACGGAGCCACCTTTGAACGTTTTCAAATGTTTGCTTCTTTGTTATGTCGTAAACCATGAGAGCACCTACAGCTCCTCTGTAATAAGCACTCGTGATTGCTCGGTACCTTTCTTGACCCGCCGTATCCCATATTTGTGCCTTCACTGTCTTCCCCTCAACCTGCATCACATATTCGAGACAGATATATGTTTATCTATATCTATATCTTTCAAAATTCAGAGCTTATACACGATCCTTATCGTTAACTAAAGAATTACAAAGATGGAATCTTTTGGAACCTTCCATCTAGCCATAATAAGATCTGATTCTATAATCATATGAAAATGGGTTGTTGCATTACTTATTGCCTAACCAAGAGTGACTAATAAGTTATAATTAACTAATTTTTGTGGGTAATTTCATCAAACACCTTTTAGGCACTACAAATATGCATCAATCTTAAGCGAGAAAACAACCAACCTGAAGAGTCCTAGTAGCGAATTCAACACCGATGGTGGATTTAGATTCCAAACAGAACTCATTCCGGGTAAATCTAGAAAGTATGTTGGATTTCCCGACACCCGAATCCCCAATTAGGACAATCTTGAATAAGTAATCATACTCGTGATCCACCTTATACGCCATTCCTTCTCTCTATACTCGTCACAAACCTGCAAAATTTGGACAAAATAGGGGGGAAATTAATTGCCACAAGAAACCCATATACAAGAACAACAAACGTATAAACAACAAAAATTATAGGATATATTCTTTCCTTCGAACCCATTTGATTCACAAGGATAAATTTGAAACTAGATTTTTGCAAATAAAACGACAAAAACGAAATTGAAGAAGCTAACCATGCAGGAATGGTCGATGAATATACGATAGTAAAAAAGAGATTAGATGTTAGGAGGATTGAGAGAAAGAAAGGGGAAGGAGAAGGGAACATCCCAAATCCAATAGGAAAAAACAGAACAACCGAATTAATAGGAATTTTAAGCGGGGGAAACAATTAGAAAAACACACAAATTATCTCGATTAAAAAGTTTCACTAAGACCCCTTTTAAATAATGTTTATTTACAGAATAAACTCGCAGACTCTATAAGGCATTGTCCATAAAATAGAATTTTAAAATTAAATAAAGGTTAAACAAAGAAACTCATAAGCCAAACAAATATTATGAATAATTATATCTAATTTAACTTTAAAACATTATAAAAAATGTTTGTATGCACAAGTTGTAGACAACATATGTAAAAAAATATTATATAAAATGATAAAAGGTAAGACACGTAGAATACATACATGTGGGTTGGTCGATTCATTAATTTATTTGGTGAATGAAGAACGATTAAAATGAACAATGAAAGAAAAAAAATATGTGATCTGTAAATTACGTTCTAAGCTACACCCCATCAGCCTTGTAGATGCAATTTGCTTATTTGTATTGTACATTCAATGAGAGATAAATTATAAGCATGTCTAGATACCTTTTGAATTATTATATTTATGTTTAGGCATGAGATTAAGAGTTAAGACACATACTCTATTGGGGAACCCGATTTTTCAACCCTAACTGAGATGGAGATTCCTAGCGAAACATGGGATCGGGATGGAGACCGGGATCCCTGAATGTTAAAAATCGGGGATGGAGGGGATGCTTAACGTGATCCATGCCCCGCCTTGTCCCGTATACCAAATATGTTATATTTGTATTATTAAATGTGTTGTATTATTTATTGTTAAATATGTTATTTATAAAAAGTTAGATTTAATATATTTGGTATTTAGAAATAGTAATTTGACCTTTCTCCTTACATATATGATTTTTTTCTCAGAAAACGTTTGATTAAACAATTATGTATGTTATGATTTCTTCAGCATATAAATATTTAATACTCCATATAAGAAAATTTGTAGAAATATTTAATGTTTAACAATTTGAATTAAAAATTTCTTATACAAACGAGAAAAAAATTCTGATTTTCCCATTAGAAGTCCCCATTTCACATTGGAGACAGATATGGAAATGTGATCACATTTCCCGACATGAACGGGGATAGGATTGGGGCCCCGCTCCATTCCTATTCATATTTATAGTTTATTTGATAGGACACCAAGAGTTATAATTTAGGGTTAATTTCATGTATATCCTTATTAAAACTCAAAATATCATATTTACTCAACATAAACTACAAATATCATATATGTCCTTCCTAAGCTATCAAAATATCATATTTATCCAAAACACATTTTATATCACTTTTTAATTATTTTAAATTAGATTTAATAATAAAAAATAGTTAAATGACTATTATACCCCTTTTTAAGTTTAATCTAAAAATATCATATATGCCATTCCTAACCAATAAAAATATCATGTTTACCAAAATAATTATTTTTACCAATCTTTAATCATTTTAAATTAGATTAAATTATCAAAAATAGTTTTTTTTAATTAAATAGCTTTTTTATTCAACAACAAAACCCAAAATTTTTGTACTTAAGTAACCTTTTCTTATAACATAAACAAATAAAGTTAAAATATAAAGTAATTTTTTTAAAAATCACTTCATTAATACCCAGTTACCCACCAAACCAAGTACAACAGAACCAAAACAAAACTAACCACAACACCAAAACATAACAGTAATAAAAATACAAACAACAGGGAAAGACCCGAAGGAAATATAGAAACAACAATTGTTTATAAAACATAAACCAAACGTTGACCCGTCCCCGGAATCACCCCATGGTCTGTCCAAATAACGACTTCAAATATATGGTATTCTTGATCACGAATAGTAGCACAACAGGTTCGCACGCCTCTGCTGTGTCATGTCAAGACAAAATACTAAACAGGCCTGACGACACAGATTCCGGTCATTCGACTTCTCGCAGCGCATTTCTCGGGTCAGACAACCATCGATTCCAGTCAACGAGTTTACCTTGAATCCTCATTGCAATCCACTCGTATGACATGCCTTGAAATTCAAAGATCAAGTCTACTAATTTTCTTCGGTCCTTCTTGAAAACTAAGCGATATTGATGCGACCAAATTAATCCATGAACCTTTTCTTTTAACACAAGAGAGCATCTATATTATGGCTGATACTCCTAACCTTTGTAGATAAACCTGCTTCATTGAATCAAATATGATAACCCGACGATCTTTATAAAACTATAATAGGCTATGAAATTGTATCATGGTAATCATGATATTTAAAATGATTAAAGATTGGCGAAAATAGTTATTTTGATAAACATGATGTTTTTATAGGTTAGCAAGGGTATATATCATATTTGTGGATTAAACTTAAAAAAGAGTATAATAGTCCTTTAACTACTTTTTATTATTAACTCTAATTTAAAATAATTAAAAATATGTTTTGGATAAATATGATATTTTGATTATCCATCACGAAAACCATATTTCAACCCTATATACCAATCGTATATATAGTACAATTGCTCTTAACGGAACAACTTTCTTTCACGAAATATTGTTGGACTTTTCTAAGACATAATTAAAGGATATTAATAATAATAGGGGTGATTTAAGAAGTACTTGTGTATACTCTAATTATTATTTCTATTTTTTCTAAGGCAGATTCAAAGGTGCATTAATTGTGAGGATGAACTTCAACCAAAAATGGAGACAAGATTTTCAAAAAATTAAAATAATTAATCAAATTGAACCAACGTATCAAATAAGCAAATAAGTTTAATAATTAATACTGGTTTTGAATATTACGTGTGGCCCAACATGAATATTCATGCCAATCAATAGCCCTATGAGGAATAATAGGAAAATGCTATGCAAAAACCTACTTTAATTGCCTAAAAGATAAATTTAATGTTGCTTTTGAATATTACGTGTGCCCAATAGGAATATTTTTTTTTATTGAATGCATGTAGAATTGTTTTGGATTTATATAGTGATATCTGTATTATAATATAAAGTTAATTGCTGCAATGATTGAAACGTCATCCATAGATTTCAATATTGAAAATGAATGAAAACCAATGGAAGTAAATTTGGTGAGTAGCGAAAAAAGGATTATATTAAAATGAAATGCTTCACGATATGTCATATTAATTTTCATATCAAGCATAAGTTATGGAATGAACGAGTTTCAAATTAAAAATGATTAATGATTTATATATAAGTGAAGGTTTAAATGAAAACTCTTTTTATTTATAAGAATGCAAGAACGGTTGTGGGCCTTCAATTTACATAATAATATTATTTTTGAACGGCGGTATTATCGCAAGACTAGCAAGAAGCTAGCAAAAACAAGGATCAAAAGGTCCCTGGATTACAGACTCAATCAAACCAACCTTGAGACCTATTACGCAACCCCGGAATACAGAACCAATCAACTTACGTAATATTATTATGTTGTTATCACACCGATTTGTTTTTTCATGTTCTTTGGTTATCTTTTTTTTAAGTTCCTTTTGTAGCATCTTTTTTACTTGGAAATGGTGAAATTTAAGTAGGTTTGTTTTTCGTTAATGGGTGCGAGAAAATATGGTTTGTATTATTAGATAGTCCATGGCATGTTTATCTATTACGTAATTTGGTGATAAGCCAACCATGGAAGATCAATACCAGTACATCTAATCACAACTTGTTTTCAATTACCATGTTATAAACATCTATGAAACATGAGACGTTGAGGATTGAAAAAGTCCAAAACCTTTTAACATTATTATAGCGTTATCACGTCGTTATTATCTTTGAATGTTTTCGCGAAAATAAAAGAATAATTATCATTAATTAAAATAAGACCTGTAAAACCATACTATTACATTTGAAACTTCATATCAAAACATTGTGAGAACTTTTATAGCAAAAAGACTATGAAGGTTACNTTTTTGAGATTTTAAGTATAAAAATATGGTTCAAATCTTGCCGTTTGAAAAAGGCTTACCAAAGATTTAGTATATGTAAAGTATAAATTAGCCTTTAAAAAAACATTTGAGATTAAAACTTTTGTTAATCAACAAAAAGTAACCTAGCTTCAATGATAATCTAAATTAAACATTGTCAAACTTGCCTTAAATACAACCTTTCGTACAACATCCGATTATTTCTACTACCAAGGATTATTATTTATGAGAAACCAAAGACAATTGATTTCCTCTCTCTCTCTCTCTCTCTCTCTCTATATATATATATATATATATAAACAATTCTATCTAGCTCATTAATTTATATCTTCATATCCAGTTATATAATTAATATGGCATCTTCGTTATGGCTGCTCTTCTTACTTAGCATCACATTCACATATTCTCCAATCTTTACCCACACTCTACCACATGGTCTCAAGGCATTTTTTTTATTCCTTCTTACCTTTTAAAAGATACTCATATATTTATCAAATTTAATATTGATGTATACATGTATTTTATAAGAAAAATAATAACACATATATGGTTTACTTTTACAGACGTATATCGTGTATATGGGTGACCTTCCGAAGAGTAGTGACTTATCATCACTCCACCGTAACATGTTACATGAAGTTGTTGGCAGGAGGTTAAGTAGTAATTAACTATTGTATTTTGTATTTATTTCTCTTGATTTTGTGACACTAGGCTTTATTTAATTAATTTTGATAGTTTTTCGATAAACTTTTAGCAGTGATCTGGCTTCAAAATCTTTACTCCGGAGCTACAAGAGGAGCTTTAATGGTTTCGTAGCAAAGCTATCAGATGACCAAAAAAACCAAATGGCTCGTGAGTTTATTTCAATTTCTTACTTCATTATCTATTTTTCATCGATTCATAAAAAAGCTAGCTCCAAATCCGTTAAAAATACCGGCTATCGGATGAAAAGGTAAATTTGTACATTATTTGGTAGGTTTTAAAACTCTAGTGTACTAAATTATAATTTAACGGTAGAAATGGAGGGAGTGGTGTCTGTATTCCCATGCCAAAGTAGGAAACTGCATACAACAAGATCATGGGACTTCATGGGGTTCCCTCAGGATGTCAAAAGAGCACCTCTTGAAAGCGACGTCATCGTCGGCATTCTAGACACCGGAGTCTGGCCGGAATCTGACAGCTTCAACGACGATGGATTCGGTCCACCACCACCCAAATGGAAGGGCTCATGCGATTCCACCAATTTCACCTGCAACAAGTAAATAATTTCGATAGCTTCATGATACATTAATTAATTTCCTTCTTATAATTATCAATTAACATAATGGCGAATAAT
Organism: Carthamus tinctorius; assembly: GCA_001633085.1. Lineage (NCBI taxonomy): Eukaryota > Viridiplantae > Streptophyta > Magnoliopsida > Asterales > Asteraceae > Carthamus > Carthamus tinctorius. The sequence continues at coordinate 2,830 of LUCG01283871.1, read as the reverse complement.
TGCAGCAAACTCATCGGAGCAAAATACTACAGAACCGAGGACGATAGTGCAGCCGGAGACGAGAATCAGCTGTCAGCAAGAGACAAGAATGGCCACGGCACACACACGGCATCCACGGTGGCTGGACGTGCGGTGAGCAACGCGAACTTGTTAGGCCTAGCCGACGGCACGGCTCGAGGCGGTGTTCCGTCGGCACGTATAGCCGTGTACAAGGTCTGTTGGGGGATCTGTTCCGATGCCGATATCCTGGCGGCATTCGACGATGCAATTGCTGATGGAGTCGATGTCATTTCTCTTTCACTCGGAGGTTTTTCCCCCTTAAATTACTTCGAGGATGCTCTCGCCATTGGAGCTTTTCATTCAATGAAGAATGGGATTCTAACTTCAAATTCCGCGGGAAACGATGGTCCCACACCTGGATCCGTTACTAACTATTCACCGTGGTCGTTAACCGTTGCTGCTAGCAGCATTGATCGGAAGTTTCTAACTCAGATTGTGTTGGGTAACAATAGGACTTACGAGGTATGAAATTGTTGTTTTAGTATTGATCGCAAACGGATGGATGGTGATTCTGATTGAATCTTGTGTAGGGGCCGACGATAAACACTTTCAAGGGTGCGATTCATCCGATTGTTTATGGCGGATCAGACGAATCTAGGTAATCAACCAATCTCGTTAAGATATTTCAGTGACAGGAATTGCAATTGAATTTTAAAACCCCGCGAACCGAATGAATTCAGATACTGCGAAGAAGAATCCTTGGATCCGAATTCGATACGAAATAAGATTGTGGTTTGCGGAAATTCTGATGGAGCACCGTATGCATTAGAATCGGGTGCAAGCGGTGTGGTGATCGAAGGTGATTTCGGGAACAGAGATTTTGCTTTTGCTTACCCTCTTCCAGTAACATATTTAAGCTCCAAAGATGGCAAATCAGTTCTTAGCTACATAAACTCTACCAAGTAAGTCTATGCTGCTTACTAGTTACTACATATACTTGTACATTCGTTAATTATTATTTTTTGGGAAGACATAGCAGTATTGAACCAACAAACGACTACCACGAATAAACACGCATGTCTTCCCGGCGGTGTCGGGCAAATCTACCGATGTCCCAGCCCAGCTTACGCTGGACCTAGAGCCCAACCTCAGTCTTTGACTGGGCTGCGGGCAGCCCAGTCTATGACTGAACCAACCCAAGGACTGGGTACTCCTGATGCCCTCAATTGACTCCCCTTGGGATTAATCCCGGGTAGACTGGAATCCCATCCACAACCCCCTAGGATGTTACCGCCCTTAGGAAGACCAGCTGAGCTAGACATGATTTGAATGTATTTATTCACATGGACCATTTAATTTGTTTCCCATAGAACACCAACTGCAAGCATCCTAAAGACTTATGAAAAAGTAGACAAAGCAGCTCCAACTGTGGTTTCCTTCTCATCAAGGGGTCCCAACCCAATCACACCAGACCTCCTTAAGGTAATTAAATTAAATGCTACAATTTTGTGTGTGGGTTTTATTTATGGAGAAATGGATGAAGCCCACTAAATGATTTCTGTTAACATTTGAACCGTGGTGTAGCCTGATTTAACCGCGCCCGGAGTGGACATTTTAGCGGCTTGGTCGATGGCTACAACTGTCACGGGGGATGACGAGGATACCCGTGTTGTCCCGTACAATATTGTCTCCGGCACTTCCATGTCTTGTCCTCATGCTACTGGTGCTGCGGCTTACGTTAAATCGTTCCACCCAACGTGGTCTCCTGCTGCGATCAAGTCGGCACTTATGACCACTGGTAACACCTGTAGAGATCAATATTGCCAAATTGTGCAAAATAACGGTCTGGTCTAATCGGTTTAGATAGTTTGGGTAAAAAATGACATACATCTAAAAATGAAATCTGTCAATAAACTAAAAAATGGTATACCGAAATTTAAAAAAAAAAAATGTCTATCTCAAAAGCTAGACAAATACATTCAGCAAATGAAAGAAACTAACAAATCCACCAAGACTAACTCGAATTTTGGATAAACATTGACCAAGGTTGAGGACGTTTTGAATTTTTCTTGAATTCGATTTTTGATGGATTTAAGAATTTATCCAATTTAGATAATATGGTTAATTGAGAAATGAAAACTAAAACTATAATGTCTTTGGAGAACTTTTTTTTAACAAGGCCATAAAAGTAAAGACTAAAACATGAAAAAATAATATAATTAATACACGTGTATTTCTGGAGCAATATGGCGTTTTTCAGATTAGACCAAACTGTCAAACCATTCAAACTGCCAAAAAATGGTTTGGTTTTGACTTGATGTGACCGGTAGAACGCTTCAACGGTTTTTACACCCATACATGTAACGACTAACTTTCTCTGTGGCAGCTGTACCAATGAGTCCAACCAAAAACCTGGAGGCCGAATTTGCATATGGTTCTGGCCATGTCAACCCTCTAAAAGCCGTCCACCCAGGTCTGGTTTACGACGCAGGAGAATCAGATTTCGTGTCGTTTTTATGTGGGCAAGGTTATAATGCCACAACTTTGAAAATGGTTACCGGTGATTCAAGTAGTTGCTCTGCATCAAATAATGAGACCGTTTGGGATCTAAACTATCCTTCTTTCGGACTCTCGGCTCAAGAACCAGGCAAGATAGTGCGAACCTTTAATAGGACGGTTACGAATGTGGGTGCAGCCGATTCGACGTACCATTCCAATGTGGTTGCACCATCAGGGCTGGTGGTGAAGGTTAACCCGAGCCGTCTTACGTTCAAAAGAGTGGGGGAGAAGCAATCATTTGTGGTGAGGGTTGATGCTACAATTGGGTCTA
>LUCG01283843.1:0-18161 GCA_001633085.1 Carthamus tinctorius | reverse complement strand
CCAATGTCCACCCCGCCGCCCCCGCCACCACCACTGCCTCCCGTCCGCAATCCTTGAAGGCACAAGTGTAGTGCTCTTTGCACGTTATCCGCAACTATTCTCAATCGTCCTTGGTTCGCATCTCCGGCCGTAGATCCGTTCATATCCACCGTCCGAATCACTCTCTGCTTACAATACTCCCAATCTTCCGACCGGAGCCAGCACGACCGCCCGCCATGGCTGCCTTCCATTCCCAGAAAGCAAACGCTCGGGTTATCGCCGAACGAATATTTCAACCGCACGGAGACGCAGTACGGCAGCCAAGCCGCACCGCCAGCGGCGTTTATGTGCGGTATGTGTGCCGGGTCGAGAACGACGGTCAAACCAAAGTCAACGGCATTATGAGGGCGGTCGTAATGAATGTTGCTTTTGGAGGCTGAAGAATTATCCGAGTTGCCCTCGGTGTAGAGTCCGGAATGATTCTCGAGACATAGCTCGATCCGTGACCGCTGGGCGGGCGGAACGTCGCCGCCTTGGGTCTGAACCAAGCCTTTTTTCCATGCTATTAGTTTTAAGAACTCTCGTAAGACGGAAATCGGTAACGTGAGTAGGGTGATGAACGAGGCAACACGTGAAGCATCGTACGGTTCAGATGCTACACGACGGCTGAAGTAATCGCATATCTCGCCGATTTCGGATTGGCTTAACTCCTCTTGCGCAATAGCTGAGTTCTGCTGCTGTTGTTGCTGTGAATGATGAAAGCGTTTTACACTAAGAACTTGGAGAAGAAGTTGAACCCTGTGGACGCTAACGGCAAATACATAACCCCTGAAGAAAAATAATTCGGTTAATATAAGAAATAATAGATCAAAGAAGCGTAAATGATTGCTTAAACTTAGGTGTCGTTTGTTTTTAAAGAGGTCTCAAGTCTGAAGTCTGATTTCACATCAAAAAAATAAGAGGTGGATGGTGCACCCCTCTTAATTTTAGAGGACGATAAGAGGCTTTCAGACCTTTACTTAAAAATAAAACAAAGAGTATTAAGTCTGCAAACCTCTTAATTTCCAAACTTTAAGAGGTTTTAAGAGGTATTTTCTAAAAACAAACAGCCCCTTAGTTTCTTACCCCACAAAGAAGCGTAATGCGGGCTGCTCTTGATCCAAATTTAGGAGTGCGCCTTCATTGTCCTTTAGAATCGATCCGAGGATTTCCTTCAAGAGTTCCGGTAATTGTGCAAACAGCCATAATACTCCAAGGTATTTGAGAATGCCTCGAAGAACCTTTTTGAGAGCAACAAGCGGGACCCATCCACCACCGTAACCTCCATCATCCCCGAGCCCAATAATGGCTGTATTCAGCTCTCCTCTAACGTGAGCCGGAACCACTGTACCAGGTGGTCTACGCAGAGCCAATCCTGGACTTCCTAAAGATGAGGCTGACGATGCCGGCATGGCATTCGTAGCACGACCAAAACCAACCGGTTGGTTCCCCGGACGAGACATTCCAGCAGGACCAGCGAGGCCCACTCTGTTGCCATTGGTTGCCGAGACTTGCGGGCTGGAAGGTGCACCGGAATTGTTGGAATTAGTCGGTCCACCCGGCTGTTGACCACCGGTAAAATTTGGGTCTAACCCATTCAGCTCCTGAGCAACATGCTCCATGATGAAGGGCCGAAACTGCGGACAAGGTAACGATCCGCCGACAGTAGGACCGCCCTTTGGCGGTGTTGCTGGTTGCAACCAAACTTGATCACCAGCAAAACACCGCATGTCGACGGCAAAATATTTGCGGTATATTATCCGAATCCAGTAAGGCCCACGAAGAACAAAGGAGACATCGATTGGCAACAGGGAGCTAGGAACGATTCCGGGGCCACCTCGCCCAGCTGCAGAAGCGGCAGTCAACATTGCAGACGCATGATGCCCATGAGTTCCGAGAGTGCTGGCAGCAGAAGCACCAGGATTCCCGCCAGGGGCAGAACTGTGACCAACATTGTTGTTGGAAGTGTTTAGCATTTGCCCATACGGGGTTGCTTTTGATAGTGTGGGTACAGAGGAAGCAGCACCAGGAGCCCCAGAAACAGGAGCAGCTCGTGCAGGACGCGTTGCAGCAGCAAGAGCGTGTAAGGGCCCAGCTGTGAGACGAATGCAGTCCAAAAGGGATGAAACTTCTGTTCCGTTGATGAAATCTTCTAAAAACTGAAAATTAAATTTTTCAACCAATCAACCACAGTGTAGGACATAATAGCTGTTATTTGTAGAACATAAGAAAATACAGCTGAAGAGGACCATTATATACTTCAAATATATAGAGGGACCAAGGGAATCTCAAATACAAACCCTCTGATTAATAAAAACCAAGCAAATAAGATATTTATAGAAATGATGAGAATTTATCCATTATGAACTAGATATTCATGGAAGATGATCAGAGTTCATTCATTATTAATAACACTTTATATCAGGCTACAATCGAGATATTTACAAAACAAGATATTCATTAGACTAGATGGACAGTTGAGATTGGTTTGTAATATCTAATTAGAGGGTTTGTGCTTGAAACTCCCCTATATGTATGTATGTATGTATGTATAGAGAGAGAGAGAGAAGGGAGGTTCAGGGGAGAACCTACAAAAAGAAAAGGAAAAACACCCTAGTAACTGTTCATCTGGACAGTATGCACATGTGCATACAAGTAATTCAAGCTGTTTATTTGGTTTTTATGCACGTGTTCATGTTACAAATTACGTGTATGCACATGTGCATACCGCCCAGATGAGCGGTTACCATGGCATTCCTCGGTTGTTCATTTTTTTGCGGTTTCCCCTTGAGCCTGACCCTATATATGTATGTACATGTATATATGGCTGAGGAAGGGCGGTGACGGTGAGGTGTAGGAGAGAAAAACTACAGACAAAGAGTTGCATCTGTGCCTAGTGCCTACAACTGCAAAATATGTTACCGACTCCGGAACAGCAACCATATCAAATGTGAAACATTTCATGTGATCTTATTTATATGATTGCAATAGATATTAGTAGGTTAGACTTGATGATGTTTTAGCATACCCTATGCCTCCATCCATCTCTCCCACATACAGTCAATTCCTGATTTAAGCGTTAAAAGAAGATCGACAACAATAATGATAATATTGAAACAAAAAATACCATAACCACTGTAGCCCAGAAGAGAGAAAAAGTGATGGATCAAGAAAGTTTTTCTTCTAAACTATGGTGTTGGACCTAGTAAAATCAAGGTAGAGAAGAAGGGAAGAACGTGGGAATAAGTTAATATGGAGTTGAAGAGTGTCATGAGTTCTACAAAGGGAAGTGAAATTGAGCTCCTTACGGCTGGGCATTGTGGGGTAGAGTGTCCTGCTAATATACTTTAAACTATTTCCCTATATAATATGTTTTTTTATAACCTTAATGTAGAAAAATCTTCACTCCTAAAAACAGAACACAAGATCGTCCATATTTGACTTTTTAGTGTAAAATATTTTTCCTTTAAACTTCAAAATTAACAAGTTGCTAAAATGCAAAAAACAATTTATGTCGACTTTGAAATTTATGAGTACTAGATTGGCGCTTATAAAATCGATAGTGGAATCAAATAATAATCCAAGCGGAGTGAATATATAATTGTGGATAACAGAAAACTGAGAGATTTGAGTTTAAAAGATTCAAACTGGAAAAAGCACAACACTTGAGAGGAAAATAGATGCTACAGATATAGAGGTTAGTCCTATTGCCAACGATTAAAGTATTCCAAGGGTGTAGTTGTTCAGATAATTGAATTATTTGCTGCAATGAAGATAGAATTGGGTGTTAGGAAAAATAGAATCACAAAGTATCAAGTTCTTCAATAGCCCATTCAAATGTTCGTCCCTAATTTGGGAAGCGAAATGGAGGCATTCTTATAGTTATATAAAACATGCAACTACTATGACGTGGTTGGAACGTATTTTTGCACACAATTACAGACTTCAACATCAACCAGAAGACGGGAGAACATACCTTCGTATGTGGCCAAAGTTGGTCAGGTGATACATGCATCGTGCAGCCACTTTTACCAGATTCCCATTCAACAACAAAACGAGCAAGGACCCCCGAACCAAAACTGAACCACAAACTCATTAGTCCAACTGCCTCGATTTTGAATGCCCTCCTCATCTGTTCCGAGTATTTATCACCTGCTTCAGAAGTACTCCTTGCTCCTGGTGGTGCTTTAGCATCAGCGTTAGATCGATTTTCTTCCGTTTTGTCATCAGATTTTACAATCAGTAGTTTCCGCATTCCAAGAGCAAATGTCCGAGCATTCGATAGCCGCTGGATATCTGCAACCAACTTTTTAATGCTATCGGATTCAACGGAATTGTAAGTTAAAACAACACCATCGGCATGATAACGGATATGAGAATCTATGTCTGATGTATTGGCAATCCGAACACCTGAACCCCATGGAGTACTAGTGCTTCCTTTCTGAAGCTCCCATAAGTCCATGAAGTGTTGATCGTTAATTTTGACGTCCCAATACATGCTTCCTGGGCGTCCTAATCTCAGACATATGTGCTCCCATGTATCACCTCTAGCAAATGGGAGCCTGAACCATATGTTTGAAGATGCACTTCTCAAACCCACTTCTTCAGCATATGGAATGTTAAGTTCGTCCATCTGACTAGTTAGACGAGCATGTTTGATACAGATGGAGCAATGCCTGACAACATGCAGAAGAGCCGACACATATATACTGGATGGTGCATCCCCCTTATTTGCTTCTGCTATAAGATTCACGTATCTGTATTTTTCAATATTATTGACAACACCTAAAGGGCTTTGTGTCTGCATTGAAGACCGTTGATTAGCAACTGAATTTGTGATTTTTCTTCTCTTGTAAGATCCTTCAAGGAACTCTGGGCACTTGAGTGATGGGAGTAAGTCTAACATGTCCATCAATGCACGCTTTCGTGATCCATTATCATATTTAGATACAACACCAGGAAGCGAGCTAGTAACGATAGGGGAGTCTGGGGCTGGAGCTGAAAAAAGAGGAGTATTTAATGTGAACTGCCATATAGAATTCATTGCTAATATTGTAATGTAACGTTAAACATGGTAGGTGTAACCATGAAAGAAGTATACTTTCAGTTTTAACCAACAAGCTAGATGAAATTTTAAATGACCCACCTGGAGTTCCAGTAACTGAATTTCTGAAAGCGTTTGCTCTTGCACTTGATGCAGAAACTCGAGGGCCGCTTGACTGGGGTAGAGATGATAGCCGAGAAGACCGACTTCCCGGCATTCCCAGCTGATCCTCGTCTACTGTGATATAAGAACCCACTTCGGCTGAATGTGGAGATCTAGAAGCCAAATCTTGGTCAGACTTTGAAGATGGCAGTTTCTTCATCATATTGTTCCTTCCAGGGGCAGAAGTGATTGAACTGGTGGGAACAGACTGTATCCTACCCTTGTAGTTACTCGTAGGATACAACGAACCATTCCAACTGGAACCTGCAGGATTATCAATATGAGACAGCTGTGGCCCTCCTTCCCACTTGGGAGACGAACCTATTGTTGAACCAGATCCATGATTACTGGTGGTATTAAATGAAGTATTGAAACTCTGTACAGGAAAGGCAGGTGCAGAGGATCGTCTTTCTTGCTCAAAGACTTCGTCCACAATTGAAGAAAAAGCAGACAGAAGACCTGAACCTTCTACACTCATATCAGAAAGACCATTCTCAGAAGTCTGATTAGTTCCCACATCATTTGCAGAAAGTGCTAGGGCACCGTAATCAAGAAGGCTCAAATTGAGTTCATCTTCCAGCATGTGCATTTGACTTACATCAACATTTTTAATGCGAGTGACCTGATTCAAGACACCAGACGATTCAGGTTTTCCTGATGGATCTGGCTGAGTCTCTAACAACTTAAAAAGAGGTCTAAAGTCCTCTTCAAGTTGCATCAGCAGAAAATAAGAGCTGCCACAATCAGGAAATCCCATAAGCAGCATATTGGAACCATTTAAGATATGCTTTGGCACCTTCACGGGAGAAAATCCATGTTCATAAACCTGCAAGAATAAATTGACCCCATATAACTGTCTCTGTGTTTTTAAGAGAAAATACAAAACCATAGAAGCTTTGGAAAACCAAAGATATGACCTAGTAGCAATCTGGAGATCACACACAACATTAAATTTGTAGATGTTATCTAAGGGCCCATTACAGTGAGTCAGTGATACATTGACATGGGCAGAGGTTACTATATTCAACGTTTCCATGACAAATGAGGTTTACATATGGTTTGAATGGGTATTCACCCTTCTGCTAATGTGAAGGACAGTTGCAATCATCAAGTAAGGTAATTTGCAGTTGAGGAGTGACAGAGCACAAGCCTATGATGTGGGAGTCAGCAGAACGGTACAAAGAGAGAAAATTAACATGATCTACATTGAGACATCACCTTTAAACAACTTTTAACAGACTGTTTGAAGAAAGCAATTAAAGATAGACAACTGAAAATGCATAAAAGAGCATCGGCTCCATATAACTAGTCATAGCTAACCAAAGTGTATTTGGCAGGCAAGTACTGAAGAAGGGTACAAGATTGCTTGCAAAGTACCCCTCCATATGAAATTGGATATTAACAAACTACCAAAGATAATTAGAATTTTTCTTCTTTCTTTTACATGCCAAGAAAATAGCAACCTAGAGTGCCAAGTAAAATCCAATAATATAGAGAAGTCCAGCCAATACATGGCTAGATAGTCTTGGAGTTGATTTCATAAAACTTAGATATCGTTTGGGAGTTTATATGCTAGGAAAATAATTTGAAGGAATAGAAAAGTTGCCTAGCAAGTTCATAAATTAACATGTTGTGAAGTGATAATAGCCTAAATTGAGCAAACACCTATAACTAATTCATACTTCCAACCTCTTCCATTTGTAATATAAGACGCAACTTTTCTCATGATATATTTAATTCTTCATAAAGATCTCAGAGAAAAACATGGTTCTTCATGATTACAATATCAGTAGATATACGTTATCGTTAACAACTTCAAGTGTAGCCAATGATATTTCTTACCTGAAGGCCTAAAAACCTCCCAATACATGCAAATAAATGCAAAAAGCTCTTGCTTCTCAAGCTTATAAATGCTTCAGCGGCAGTAATACTTCCTTGGTTTAGTGCTTCCTCACATTCTCTTAGTGCTGAAGGTGCAATGGTACTTCTAGATGAATGAAGAAGAAAGCGCCCAGTCCTGCAAGTTAGAAAGGAAGAGGATAAGTGAACAGACATAAAGCTTCTTCCTCTTTGATGCAAAAACACATCATTTATAACACATTGACAATATTCAATCCACACACCTTTTCCAGAAGTCTGTAAATCATGCAGGTTATACAAGAGATTAACTACTTGCAGTACTTCAAAAAGAACTATAGCTTTATTGGGAAGGCTAATAAAAATCTCAGCCAGTCAATAAGCTATGAACTTCACATATGCAAACACTTCCACTAAAATACAAACTATGAAATTATATACTTAATGCCTGAACTCGCGGAGATTCATTCATCAATACTGGGCTTGCAGCAGTACATGTAAGCGAAAGGCCATGGTTGAATCTCACTCTCAATGATTGTAACCAAGTTAAAAGTTAGAGCTGCCCAGCAAAAATTGTAGTTGTTAACAACATGGATTGTGGATTTGTGATCATGCGCATAAAATTCTTTTGATTTACTTCACATGGAAAATTAGGTTGTTCTTTGGAAACACATAAAAGTTGTTTCTGCATCTCTCAAACAACTTCTTCAGTAAAAGCACAATCTGTTGCACCTTTTTCGTCCACAACAAAAAAGTATGACTTTTTAAGTAGCTAAATTAACTTGTTTCTTCAAAGCAACATTAAAAGATGAGAGTAAAAGGTAGGATTTTTGTTTTCTATCAAATGTCTCTTAAAAGTGTTATAAGCTTACTTAAAACCCCCCTTGGTTTTCCTATAAATGTGGAATGGATTTGAATTCCATTACTTATAAAAACATCAGTATAAATAACTTATAAAAATAATAAAATTACCTTTTATTTAACTGATTATTAGAAAACAAACATTTTTAACATGTTTTAAAACATTATTATACGCAAATCCTAAGAAATCCCTTGACATCTTAGCCACCCCTTTAGGATTTCAAAATCCCATGTTTGAGAGATTTCAAAGAAATCCTAGGATTTCAATTCCGGACAATCCTATAAACCAAACATGGGATTGGAATGGATTTGATTCCATTCCTGCAAACCAAACAGACCCCAAGTACTCTCCTAATTCAGGGAAGAACTCTCATAGATTCTTTTTTTTCCTTTTGGATGATACGGGAGAAGAAAATCAGCCTTTTCATTTTGTCATACTTATTTCGATTTTATGGATTGTAATTCATTCTAGCTTTTCGAGTATAACGCTCCTAGTAGTTTTTACCAGATAAATTTACAAGCTAGGCATTTCTGCCCCAGAAAGCAAAACAGTCAGTTTCTTGGCCACGACTGGCTAAAGCCATTTAAGGGCAGTTCCGCAGGGTAGACGTAGACCTTCTCAAAGAATATAAGGTTTTCATAAGCCGATCTAATTCAGAGAAGAACTCTTGTATTTTGTTCCTTTTAGAAGATACAGAAGAAAAACAAACAATCTACTAATATCCAAAACAGAAAAGGTCTATACATCTTATCAAACCATCCCCAACTGAACTGGTGAGGTTAACTTGCAATAACAAAATACACTGTCAGTACTAGAAAGTTCGAATACTTTTTGCATTTTTCCTAAAGACTAACAGAATCCAGAGTGAAGTATGGGAAAACATCAGCATTGTCCAACCTGCTAATCTAATATTAAGTATCAAGAACCAGCATTCACTCTATTTGTCATAACTACATGATAAAAATGTTATAAAAATAATATTAGATAGGAAAGTGGGCATGTGCTGATGTGCGTCTATAGTTCATATGATTATACAACTCACTCTCCATATAAAATACATAGAAAAACTGTATTTTGTAAAAAATATAAGATAGAAAAGTGGTTATGTGCTTCTATGAGTTTAATAATTTGAGATATAATAGTCTTATATGATTATACAAAACAAACTATTCCTCAAGAGAAAAGAAAAAAAAAACTAGTCAATTAAGAATGTTCTTTGGTCAATGCTATCTTATGACTTTGCTTCTCAGAAGCTAGTGTATGTGTATCCATTCACCGTAAAAGGATGATGACTCACTCACAAGAACAGAATACTTAGATGTCCATTAATGATTTACCAAGATAGCCTCTCACAGTCTCACTTTGTCAAAGGGCATGTTTTTTGTAGCGAAATCTTATGACTTGCTTTTATGGGTGTCTAATGTATCCATCCATTACATAAGGATGTGACTCACAAGAACAAAATATCTAGAGTTGCATTTGCATCCCTTAAAACATGTGACACATAGATGTCCTCTAATTGATATCTAGTTGTGTAATAGCAATATTTATTTGAATTTCAATGAGCAGGAGACAATCAAAGTATACAAATCTGGTCAATTTTGAAAACAGAAGAAAAATATGCTTTCATCACATCAACTCTACATTTCAACAAATAGCTATAAGAAAACCTGTTATGGAATAACATTTTCTTAATAAGTGCAATAGAACTGTCAACAATCGCTACTTAAGTGACATGGTTTATATAAATTTCATTCAAGTGAATTTACCAGGTCATCAGCAAACATGTTTCATATAATCACAATAACAACATGTATGAATCAGTCAGTGTTTGGGTTGGAGTAAGACCTTATATTTATTCCAAGTGTAAAAAATGATGAACCATAGGCACGCACACGTAGTACTTCCTGCCCTTCAGAATCTGATTTATCCTCCTGCAGATATAAATCAAGCAAAGCAATATAACGCACCAACCAAATGGGTATGATCAACTGTATAAGCTTCAAAAATCACAGCATAATCTGAAATGAAGTATTGCAGATTCTGTTTGAATGGACAAACAGTAATAATCTCTAACACCAATAATCCTCTGAAAAGGCTTCTAACTGGGTGGAGCTTGAGCTTACTAATAAAGGCTTTGGACTCTCAAGTGGTAGCTAGGGTTATTAAGGCAGAAGTTCAATATTTCTAGACATGATACTATGCACAGTTACATTCTCAGAATAGTATGGCAGACAGCTGTAAGACGGTAGATCGCACAAATCATCAATTAGTAATCATCGTCTTAAAGAAAGGGTCAATGTTTATAATAACATAGAAAGCTACAGAGCTGCAAGAACTAAGAACCAAAATCCTTCCCACTCAACTGCTACGATTAAACCAAATTCTCAAAATAAAAGAACTTTGAATTAGAAAATAAATCAAAGATTTATCTTTGATAAATCTACTTATGTTAAACTTCACCTAAAGCCAACAGAGATCAAACAAATGTAGATCATGTTATGCTTTATAAATGATAATAAGATGCACTTTGAGTCTTTGACTACAAAGACACTATATATGAACAAAACAGAAAGGTGGTCCATGGAAGGCTAAATGGCTAAACCACAAGACATTTGTCTTTATGGACCACCTCAAAGTTCTTATAATCACATAAAATTGATAGGGATATATTAAGGCATTCTGTTTGCAACATTTTCATTCTTGTGTATTGACTTTGATCATAAGTTGTGAGCCATTGGGATTTTTTGTGCTGTAAACGTTCCACTGGATCATCTCTACCCGAGAAGTCACATGAATTATAAATGTAAATGCAGGCAAATGGTGTGAACAAATAGACCTAAGAATCTCAATAGAAGAACTGCTATGAAAAAATGAATACGAAAAAGAACTTGTTTCATTTTAACTGACCGTTTTGTATTCAGCACCAGATTGAACAACTGGGCAGTGAAGGAGAACGTCACCCGCCGCTCGACGAATATGACTATTTTCCCCCAACTCTTTATAGATTTCAAGCAGACGAGTAAACTTGTTACAACATATAGCTCTTAGTAGCAATTTCTCAACATCAATACAGCTCTGCTCAATGGAAAATTCTGCCTCCTTGTTAGTTAGAGGATCGATGACAAACGTGCTGTGGAGACACTTTATCCGCAGATCTTGCCCTGGTTCAATCTTTATGAAAGGACATGATACGGAATCCGATGTTCCATTGTTTTTATCACTATCCAACCAGTAAAGAATTTTTAGTCCTGGAGTCCGTATACCACCAGAATCAGTTTCTCCATCTTGATTCATTTGCATAGAACCAGCAGTACTGCCTTGACCAGAGTTACCATCAGATATGAGCTCAAACCGAATTGCATCTTTCCATCTGCCTAGCCTAAGTGCTTGTACTTGTCTTATTACAGTGTCCATGATAAGAGCTACACAAAATTCATGCAGAATAGAGTACATAGTTGCAAACGGAGAGTCAGAAGCAGCCATTCTGCGCTCCAGATCATCTCCAAGAACGAATCGCCTCGTTTCCTCAAGCTTTACTAGGCCACTTCTCTCACCAACAAGTACCTCCAAATGCAATATTCTCCACATTGAAAGGTGTCCACGATAACCAAGGGTTAGCAGCACCTTAAACTCTCCTTGGACGCAAAGATGTACTGTACCATCAAAAATTTTGACCTCAGAGAACTCTTTGGGTAGAGAAGTTTCAAGTAACTTCGATCTGACAATAGTGTCCAACTTCTTCAACACAGGCTTCTGCTGCTTATCAGTTAGCGTGCTCTGGATACCCACATCTTCAGTGCACTTGGGTAAACGCTGGTAGGTGCCGGTAAGGAGAACTTCAATGGCAGACGGAACATCATAAATTGGAGCACGAGCTTGTTGTAGTCCCTCATGCATGAAAAACATTGAATCTGCAGCTTGAGTGAAACATGTTTCATGACTTGACAGGGTTGACGCAAGTTGCTGACAGTATTGTATCAGTGGCACCTGCATATAAGAAGGTGGTATTTTCAAATATTGTGTGCATAGTTAACTTAACATAGATGACAAAAAAGTAACAGTGCCTCCTTCATCCAATATTAAATTTGACTTTTGAGTGTTAAACCTTGTATTTTCCAATTGAAGTTATTATGATTTTTAAGAGCGCACTTTCCTACTTAAGTTATCGACAAAAAGTAACAGTGCCTCCTTCATCCAATATTCATAGTACAGATTTGATTTTTGAGTGTCGAACCTTGTATTTTCCAATTGAACTTATTATGAAGTTTAAGAGCACTTTCCCTACTTAAGGTATTCATTTGTGGTTTAATGTAGTATTAATTTTTTATCATAAGATAAACTTATTTTATAGATTTTAGATTTCATAAGTACATATTGTTCGATTCTTTGTATTAAAACAAGAAAATAAATATAAGGAGGAAGAACAATTTGTCTGTTTATGTATGATACTATGGTAGTATAATTATGCACATATATGCATGCATAATATAAATGTCAATGATACTAATGAAGTAATAATGACAATTTTACATAGAGAACTTGTTATGTTCTAGAACATTGTCAGCCATTTACAAATATGAAAAATATTTCCAAAACGTTTCCTTTTCAGCATTCTGTACTGGTAAAAGATTAGATCTTTAATTAAATATTATCAGTTGTCAATGGCATATATGATAAGTGGTCTAAGACGAGGTTTTTTGTTCATTACTAGAAAGGAAGATTCAAGCTTTCAAAGTAACAACTCAACCTGTAATTTCATCTAGCTGACAACTTTTCCATCACTCAAAATTTACAGAAGAAAAGCTGATAAGCCCATACGTTATGGAAATTTTTAACAGAGAACAGCATAAAACAGGAGCCTAAGATGCGTCGACCCTTTAGAACACCGAGAAAGAAATGTAGATGATCAAGTGTTCAAACATACTAAACCATTGTACGTCACTCTAGACCATAGCATGTCCACGAATTAATGTTACTAACTAGCACTTAAATCTGTAATGTGATCTTTGTCACTCGTCTCTGTTCCAGAGCACGCGATAAATGAAGGATAACAGTTATTGTCTTCTGGTCTAATTATCATAACTGGATATAATATCTACATGGGTTTCTAGTGCATCACATATTTAAACACATCAACAAACATAATTTATGAACATCAACCATGCATTGAAAAGTACAAGAAGAAAGTAAGTTTATGCAACCAAATTGAGATATATGGAAAGGCAAACTAGCACACTGTACACACATGCCCTTAAACTAAAAGATCTTTGAAATATTCTCTTCAACTAAGAGTTATTGATCTGGTGTGTTGGTATCTTGCAAATGTATTTTGCAACAAGAACTAAAACCGGCTTTGCTCTTATATGGTGGAAACAAGGATTTCTCATTTAGACAATGAGCTATTGCATGCTTATCAATTCCTCCTTCCTCAAATTTCCATATGAACACAAAGACTACTAGTTAACCATTCCTCTATGTTCTCAGATTCAGTTGGATTAGATACATAAAAAGGTAGATGAAGCTACTTTCTTAGAACAGCAGTGCCAATAATTCACCGAAACACCTGGCAACAAGTAAAGAGAATGCTCACCTGTTGACACCATTGGGCAAGAACATTGAGTCTTAGCATACGCTGCTGAGTCTTAACAAGATACTTGAGTATACTAATCTTCTTTTCGGAATCCGACATGTCTGAAGATTTCGATTTCTCCACCAACTCCTTCAGCGAAAGGTACGATTCCTCCGCAGCTCGACTCACCAGAGTCGAAAATTCCACCGATTCTTGACCTATCTCCGCCATTTTAGGTCTTCCTGTATTATCAATTGCGTCCTTCCACCAACTATCAATAACCTCTAACAGTTCAGTGAAGACATATTGATTCGAATGCAATTAGGGCTCCAAATTAGCGAAATCAAAAACTGTCTTCGCGCTTTACCACGACGGCGCCACCGATCGGAGAAGACGATCCACGTCCGCCACCAGTTGCACCGCCTTCCGCCGCCTCCGCTCCGGCGTCGCCCTACGTCGTCTGCTTCCGCCGCGAATCTTGTGTTCTTCGACTTCTCAAGTCCGCTTCTTGTAATGGCTACTGCTAATCCTTTTCTCATGAATGTATTTATAAGGAGGAAAAAAGATCCAAAGGTCAAAAGGTTTCAATTTACAGAAACTACCCTAAACTATTAAACACTTGCATAATTTGCCCCTTATTCCCGAATGATCCTACTCCTTTTCCGATAATGGTTTGGCCACGACATAAAACTTAGGGCCCGTTTACTTAACGCTTACCCGGCAAGTGCTTACCAGGTCGATTTACTTTATGGAATGAACATGACAGGGACTAGAATCTTACCCGGTAAAAGCGATGGCATGAACCGACAGTCTTATTATGTAAGTGAGATTGACGAATCTTGCCCGGTAAGCACTTACCGAGTAAATTGTTGCATACGATACCGTTTTAAGAGACTAAAGTATTGTCCAATGTGGTAGGGGTGATAGTGTTTAATTATACGGTAAGTGCTAACTAGGTAAGTGTTTAAGTAAACGGCTCCTTACCTGAATTTAAGTAACTCGGTCAATAACTAAAAATCCTCATGTCAATAGGGAATGATCAGGCTTGATGTTTTCTCGCTATTAAACCTAGCTTAGACGTAACTTTGATCCTATTTTGTTTATTAAAAGACCTTGTTTATATAAAATACGATGAGATTGTAATTAATATATTTGAATACATTATCCAATAATATAATATATATTTTGATTTGGTTTTACTATGATGCTTGCACTTTTGTGATTGGATGCATTATTTAAATTCAAAAGATAATTTAGTCTAATTCACTTGCAAAAAATAAAAAACCAGCTTACGCTTATTTGGCATTACATCGGCTCTCCTTCTTGATGTTCTCTCATGGTTTTGGCAACAGTTTCTTGAAATGGAAATCGTACAAAGTTATACATCTTTAAGGAATAATAAGTTTAAAAACGGGTACATAATCTAGTGAAGTCATGTAGTCATGTTCAAGCCATATATATAACATGAAGAAATGCATTTAGATGTTTGTATCTATAAGAACTGATCACTGAATCAAATGCCATGGAGGGTGTGCTATTGAAGGTTGGCCTGATAGAAACTAGGTCTTGTATACATGTATAAACCCACAGTTAAGCATAAAACAATGATGCAATACCCTATATGGCCTAAACATGTGAAGAGTATTTGAGGTAAATGAAGATTAAGGGTTATTTGAAATGTTTTAAGAATGTTAAGACTTGTTTGAAGGTTTAGAGAGCCTTTGGATCTTTAAGTTATCTTGTTAAGTTTGAATGTCAATTTGAAAAGGTTGAAGGACCACTATACAAGATATGGACAAGGAAGGTAATATAAGGAAAAAATTTATATGATAAATAAGATAAGTACTCCTCTATAGGGGTGGGTTTAAACAAGAATGACATCAATTTAAGAGAATACGAAAATTAATCTTAGCCACACATCATTGGTTATGGTGGACGTGATCACGGAGGATTGACGCGATTCATGGGAGGGTAGAGATTATTAAAGGGGGGGACCACGGTCAAAGCCGTCTTTATTGACCGGATGAGTGGTTGAGAATCATTCTCGTATTCTCTTAAATAGTTATTATTCTTGCATGAACTTTTCTCCTCCTCAATAAATATATGGAAAAGATGCATGATAACACACATCTTTGAATCTATTTTTAAATAAAATTGCATAATACATATGATGATTTTATAGCTAATAGACTAACTTTAATATTGGTTATTGATGGATGAATGTAAGGTGTTTATAAGGACGGATTTTATGCACAATTATAACACATATTTTTTAAAAGATTGTGAGTCTGGCATATTTTTCAAATAAGAATTCAATTAGGCATATTATACATGTACTCAAAAAAGTCGTGAACTGCTTAAACCACGCGAACCAAGTCAAATTGAACTGTTTTGGTGGTTTAAGCGGTCTAGCAATCCGGTTCAATCTGAAAATAGTCAAACCTCAAGGCTCATTCTGGCATTCTGCTATGTGATTTAAATGTTTTTGTGAGTGGTATGGACCCAACAAAACCGCAAGAAGACACGTATATTAATGGTATTTAGTTTTCATCTTGTAGGTTCAACTTTTATAGCTCGATTAAAGAAAAGTTTATCTAAAACATCAATTTTTTTACTTTTTGCTTCTTAGTTTTCCACGTCCCCTAGATTGACAAAATTATGAAATCCGTCAAAAACTAAAATTCCAAATTCTATATCCTCCTTGTACTTGCTAGATGTTTGTTAAAATTTTCAATTATTGCTGGTGGGTCTATTTAATAAAAACTTCAACCTGCTCAATTTTTCGTTTTGAGATACTTATTATTTTTATTGTTTTGTATATTATTTATTTGATAATGTTGCTTGGTAGAAATTTCCTTTAGGAGATAGATGATCTTCTTTTTTTTGGTATAAAGCACAAAAAAATTAACTACCTAATTTGTACTGTATTTTATCGTCCGAGTTGGTTCGTTTGGTCACTTACTGCAAAATTGTTTAGTTTGAAAGTTTGCCTAACCGCCATTGTGGTTTTGGGGATTAAACCATCCAAACCAACCGGTCAATAATTTAACACACATTGCTAGTTTAATTCTTACTTTGATCTACCAGTTTAATTTTTGTACGATTAGTTTAATATTTCAATCTCAAAACCCTACCATTTCATGGAGTCTATAAGTTAGATAACTTTTGCCTCAAAACCTTGTGAATTTGACTTGCTTGCCACTATTACAATCTAGTTGTAATTAAAATTCATAAAACTTTATTATTTATTACTTTTGGCAACCATCAAAAGTCCTATGTTTAATGTTGCAAACCCAAACTCCTAAATGTGCATTTTTTGGAGCAATTGCTTGTACATGCAATTCGTTTAAATGCTTAAGCACGATGTTCATGTTGTGGCGTACTGGTAAAGCCTTGGGGGATGTAGTGGAAAATCTCATCCGCCCAGGTTCAAATCCATGCGCTGCCAAAGTCCTTTGTGGTCATGGAGGTTCACCTGTGATGATTCCAGGCTATTCATGGTTGCCCAAGGATTAATTGATACGTATAAGCTGGCCCGGAAGCTCACAGTTACAAAAAAAAAAGAAAAAAGAAAGAAAGATGCTATATAGGTATGGATTTTACAAGTTTTTAGAGAACTTTGACGATTAGTAAGGTCCACCTCTATTATGTTGGTCTTAGATACCTAAGTTATGCATACAAGTTCTAAAAGACAATAAAAGATGTGTTTTACATTTAAGAATTGAAATGAAATATTTATATCTTTTTTTAAATATATAATAGTTATTATATACGTAAAATACTCACATACACTTTAGGTATAACTCCTTTATCTCATAAGAGATTTAGCTCAATCGGTAAACAAATACCACTAACAATAATCCATTAGTCTTTCTTTATATCTTTATAGAAAAGCAAAGTGCATGGAATAGAAAACCAATTTCTCAAGATGTCTAGTTTAGTCATATAAAAGTAAGAACCGATATTGAATTTACAAGGATTAGATTATTAAATATAGAAAACACCGATTTCAACAGGGAAGAGAAGAAAATACTTGGGAAGGGGTTAGAACACTTAAAATTGTTAACTTAGAGAAAATATTGAAATGTTATCAGAAAATCAACAATTTACAGAGTGGTCAAGAGAAATGGCTACGTTTTACAGAAAAAAAGTCCACTTCTCTCAAAGAACGACCATAGTACCAAACTTCTTAAGAACAATCATTAGTGAATACACCTATATTCATATGCAATGTTACGTTATACTTATACACCATATTTAGTTGCTTTTATATCTATATGATTAAAGAAAAACATCTCCAAGTTTCCCATCCATCATTCAAGATTTCAAGTTGAAATTGCTTTGTTAAATCAATTATCGCATTTTAACTCAACATTAATATTTTTTCTACAATCAAAATACTTTAGCTATAAATAAACAAACTTCTAGTTTATGTCACCACAATATCAGTTTCATTCATACTACACCCAGTTGGGTGTTCTCCTAGGGTGCGTTTGGTAATGATATAACAAACAAGAACAGATAACACTCTTAATCAATTACGTAATTAACCGATACATATAAAATATATAAACTATTCATTGTGTAACACCCCGCCTACCTCAACAACAATATTGTCCGCTTTGCCCCCTGGCTCACGGCTTTGT
>LUCG01283831.1:0-15892 GCA_001633085.1 Carthamus tinctorius | reverse complement strand
CAGCTGTCCTCACGTTCACAACCAAAAAGTGGTTCACATTTGAACTTTCCCCTATATATATATTATCAAAATTCACTCCCCAAGTAAGTCAACAATGAGTGATGTATACAAGATACATAAAAGTCAAAAACATCATTTACTTGCTTTCTTGTTAAACACCAACCAACCACCATCCTCAATTTTTAAGAAAAATATAACTAACACTTCTTTTAATCTTTACAAAAGAACAACAAATGAACTCATTTGCTATATATTGTATATTTTAAAATGGATACATTCACACACACACACACACACACATATATACAAGGGACATACCTATATTTAAGAAAACAGTGAGGCGTACCGTCGTTTCATGGTTCTGTTGTAAGAGACATAAATACATTTTCCAGAGATACTACCGTACTAAGTCATTAGGTGCAACCATATAGTTTTTGAAATTAAAATATTAGCGTAAGAATTTAATGGCAGAGAGAGATGATAATGTTTCTGCCTTTGCATAAAAAGCCCAGGCTCAAGCCCAACTGTTGTCAAATTTTTTGGTTTTTAGCTTAAATTTTGGTGTTTTTTATATACTTTTTGTGTTTTTATGATGATTGTTTACAAACCTTAAATATGAGACATGGAATAAGGAACCAATCAGCATACTAATTATGTGTAAATTTTCTTTAGATTTTTTATAGTAAAATTATGTCACCGTTTATTTTTTTTTCACTCAGCCTATATATATAGACTTAAGTTCACGTAAGACCAAGCTGTTTCCGTGAGACCCATGAGACCAACACAAAACACATGAAACTTCATAGCAGAACACCGTGAAGGTAAAAAACATTCGAACATTCATACTGAAAAAAATTTACAAACTAATAAAAATCCAAACAAACGTAAAAAGATCGAACCTTCACAGTAAAAAACATCGTGAACGTAGCATTTAAAGTGTTTTCACTATAAATGTTCGAATTTTTTTGTACATTCACAGTAGTTTGCTATGAAGTTTCATGTGTAAAGTCTTGGTTTCAACGGTCTCATGAAACATGTTGGTCTCACATGAACCTAACCCTATATAGGGTCAGGTTCACGTGAGACCAAAGTGTTTCTATGAGACCAACATCTTTTACATGAAATTTCACATCAAAACACTGTGAAGGTAAAATAAAATTGTACATTCATAGTAAAAACAATGTAAATGTTACGTTCACGGTTTTTTTTGATGTGAAGGTTCGATTTTTTTATACCTTCACAGCATTTCCATTGTGAAGGTTCACATTATTTATTTGTTACCTTCACAACACTTACGCTGTGAAGGTTTCGTTTTTTACATTGTTTGTGATTTTTCTACCTCGAAAGTGTTTTTTAGTATGTGTATTCAAGTTTTATTTATCTTCACGGTGTTTATTGTGAAGTTTCATACGTTAGGTCTTCGTCTCACACGATCTCACGGAAACAGCTTGGTCTTACGCGAATCTAAGTCTCTCTCTCTCTCTCTCTATATATATATATATATTGCTTATAAAAAGATTTTAGATGATAGGGAAGTAATTGGTAAGACAATGACTACATAACAAAACTTGGGTGTTCTCTTGACTTTGGTTCATTTACCTTTCTTTAATCTTTCATGGTAATATTCAACAAGAAAATGACATCCTTATTTTACTTTAATATATCCATAAATAAATAAATCCATTAAATCAAATTTGTTAATTTTCAGTGGAAAAGACATGCATCGCACGTGTAGTATGCAATAACAAATTGAACTTTAAAATTAAATTTAATGACAAAAAAAATTGTTTTCTCATGAACAAAATAAAAAAGCACAAAAAATGGCTTTTTACCTTAAAAAGTAGTAACACATATTTATATATTGGAATCATGAGTTCTACATATTCAATTAAGTTTGTAACGTGCAATCATCCAACTTATCTATATTTGTGTTAAAATCATGCAATAAATCATATACAATGATCCGTTAATAGGTAATTTTGAAAATTCAGTGTTTCATATTCCGTAAGCAATCCAACCTTTTGGATAGTTATAAGTTTATAACTCTCATACCGCAATTTCATATGTAACCCACTGTGAAAACTATGTCATACTCTGAAAACTATTCGGTAAATATACAATCAATTAACCGTGTCACACGGTAAAAACTGTTCACGAATAGCATCTCTAACAAATTCTCAAAAACAGAGAATATGAGTTTTTTTGTTCTCTATTTTGTTTGAATAGATTCTTCGTATGGTTATCTGAATTAGAGAAAATTAACTCAAAAGTTTAAAGAATTTTCTATTACTTGATATGCGGAGGAATAAATTAATTCTTAATTTTATTCTCATTAATAATATTGAATCATTATTGTTTTTGTATAATTTAGAAAAAAAATGTATTAACATGATAAATTTATAGAATATCTTGATAATATAACAAATATTAAAACTTTTATAATAGAGAATTTATCGAATGACATGTCTAGTCCAGTGGTAAAGTAACATCCTAGGGAGTAAGTGGATGGCATCTCTGATTACCCGGGTTTGGACCCCATGGGAGTCACGTGGTGATATCCAGATCATGGGTCTGTCACATAGTAGTACCTTTAATTGGGTTGGGTTGTGGTTGACGGAGATTAGTCAGGTTCCTTAGATTCCGGGTACCCCGAGAACATATGTGTTAGTTTGTCGTTAAAAAGAAATAGAGAATTTATTGAAATTATATGTGATTTTCTTAAATATTTTACCTTTTTATTTATTAATTTAAAAATTACAGATAATTAATTGAAAATGTTCTGAGTTTCCTTATCCATATTTGTCATATAAAAATGTTTTTAGGCCATCCGTATCCAACCCTCCCAACCCCACTGTCACGTCAGCTGTCACATCAACTTTTCTCCAACCCTCCCATTAACCCTTTGGAACCCTCTCTGATTAGTACCCAACACTCTCATTTAATTAATTAAACACACCATAAGCCACTCACACAAACACATCGGTGTGGGTAACCCGTATGATGCTCAAACCCGCCGAACCCACTGGACGCGTAGCGGTAGCTGTCGAGCCTGCTGAGCCCGGCGGGTTCGAACCCACTCAACCCAACCACCATTAAGCTTAGCCTTATGCAGTTTAATTAATTTATATAGGATTTAAATGATGGCTTTTTGAAAGTGTGCTATGATTATTCATAATTTATTTTTGATTACAAGTTTTATTGGGGAGTTGGTCAAATGTTGACTTGGGATAGGTAAAGAGGATCTTCTAGAATGTTACCTACTTCCTTTTGGGATATTGTTTTTATATTGAAATTTAATTTCATAATAATAACAAATAATAATTATTATTACAACAAAAATTGGGCTTATTTTCAATATTCATCCCACTTTCCTGAATTGCCTCATATTGTTGTTTATTTTTGAAGGTGGGGGTCATCTTCAACCTTCTATCTTTATAAAAAGATTCCCAAGCAATTTCACAAAACCACTCCTTTTACAAGATATAAATCAATTTCTTTACATTTATTTAACTTTATATATTATAAAAAATTCCTAGATATTATAAAATTAAGAGTAAACTTCACTTTTGGTTTCTAACGTTTATAACTTTTAATAATTTTTATTCCTAAAGTATTAAAATTCGGATTTGGATTTTCACGTTTGCATTTCACTTTGTTTTTGATATCCCACTACTCTCTGTTAACTTCTTTTTCCATTAAATCCACCTAAATGAGGGATATGGTCATTTTACTCGTTTTCATAATTTTCTTATTTGTACAAAAAACCGTTAAAACTTTAGGGGTCTGTTATGTAATTTATATCTAACACACACACACACACACACATATATATATATATTGATATAGAGAGAGAGAGAGAGAACCTTAAAAAAAGGGAAAAGCGAGGAAAACCTTCATAGCCCTCCATTTGGACTGTATGCACATGTGTATGCCGGTAATTTGAGTTCCTTTTGGGTTTTTATGCACAAGTGTATTATGCACCTATGCATATACACGTGTGCATATTACAAAATTACCCGTATGCACAAGTGTATACGGTCCAGATAGAGGGCTATGAGGGTGTTCATCGATTTTTCGATTATTTGATCTTTTCCTCTGAACCTGACCCTATTTAATGAAAAAAGTTAACGGATGTTAATGGGAGAAACCAAAATCAAAGTGAAATTCAAAACGTGGGGTAGCGTTTGGTACACATCATGATTGCACAAGACTGGACATGATAGAACCAGAACAAACAAGGGTAGACAAGAGAGAAGGATTGAACAGAATTGAACGAGACGTTGACTGGACAAAATATGTGAGTATGAGTCCCAAATCCAAGTTTCGATAGGTTAGGAAAAAAAAATATTGAAAATTGCAAACCCTAGGCACAAAGTGGAGTTTGCTCTAAAATTAATAAATATGTATTTTTGTTAAGAATTAATTAAAAAAAATAATATAAATTAGTTTTTTAAAAAATCACAAAAAATATAATCATATGGGCAATAGAAAATGTTTATAGGTTGCTTCCCGGCGGAGAAAGGGGCGGAGGTCCACCGCCGGCCGTTGCGTAGGTCATCATCTACGGTGGTAGGTTCATAACCTACTTTTTAGGCCCTTAGACTCTTCTTTCATGAATTCTTTACCCTTTTAGAATGCAAAGTTGGCAAAACAGGCCCTTCAAACTCTTTTACATCAACTATAGTCAAGATTGATCTAATTTTGTTAAATTATCCATACGTCATTAACGATTATATAATTCTATAATCGATATTTCGAGAGGCTTTTAATCATCTAAATTCGAGTTTGGATGTTATAAGCACGTTTCTTTTATGGTTTTCTTCTTCCAAACAAGATAAAAAGTTTATCAGAGCTATTTTAGTACCAGACAAAGTTCTGATTAAACTATTGTTTTTATCTATTTAATAATCGTTACAAACTACCCCGTAGTATCGAATTTTGTTTGTTTGTTTTTTTCTATTTTTATATATTTGATTAATGGTCAAAATTTTTTTTTTATTTTTTTAAGTAATTATAGATATACTTGACTTTATACATGTAAAAGTTAACTCGAGCTGTGTTTTAATTGAGACGATTTTTTCTTGTTACATTCAATTCCAATAGTAGAGTAGTTGGTAAGATAATGAAATTTGGGAGGGCAATATTTTCAAATTTTGTTTTTTTTTTCTTTGCTTGTTACATAAGTTATTTGATTAGGTAGAACTTAAGATTTTTCAATTCTATTTTTCCAACCGTTAAAACGAAAAAAGGAATGAGAAAGAAGACCGATTTTTCATACTTCTTTTTCTGTATATGGTTGTGAAAGTAATCATCTAGTAAAAACAAACTTTTTTTCGTGCTCGAAACCATCCAGTCATTAATTACAGGTGATATTCGTGATAGAAAGGTGATTAATATAACAGAATAGAGCAAAAATGGAAAAAGAGAGACACGATTGCTTTTAGGGGCNGGGGGGATAGGCCCCCACTCGTAAATATGAAAAAGATTTTCTTAAGGTTAATTTTTTTTTCGTATGGGATGAATCAAAAAAAGTATCTCATAAGCAACAAAAAACCGAAAAAATCTCTTGAAATGACAAAAAAAACTTATTTTTTTTAATCAACGAAAGATACTTTAAAATTTCTAGAAACAGTGGAATTAGTCTAAAAATATATCAGATGATTTTGGTGGCTTTTAAGCTATCTTAAAGGTGCCTCACCAGGAAAATTTCTGAATCCACCACTGATTGCTTTAAATATACAAGCGTTAACTTATAGATTGAAAAATAGGTGAGGGGTGAGAATGTTATGCTTTATGCATACATACCTACGTACCTACATACATACATACATACATACATACATACATACATGGGTATAAAAGTTGTAAAAAGTTAGAGTAACAATGTAATTTCTTATGATGAGGGTGTAAAATCGCATTTGAGATACTTCTATACCAAGAAATTTTATTTAAGTGTTATTAAAGTAAAGGAAACATAACTTTTCCATTAATTGACGTTGTGTTGGATATTCAATGAAAACAACCACAAGTATTTATGGAATTAGTCTCTCTTTCTTTTTTAGTAAAGGACAAATCTTTGTCCATGAGTTCCGGTCCCTATTTTGGAATTGCATTTGGGTTCACTTGGTTTACGTTTGACATTTGGCCATGTTATCTTCATCGTTGATATTATAGGATTCCAAGTGACTAAATATGTTTTTGATAGCATGAAATCCCTAACACATCTTAAAGGCAAACAAATACATGTTTATCCTGAAGCAATAACATGCCATTTTAAAGAAAAACGGTAGATTTAAAACCAAGCACATCCTAGATTGTGTGTATGTTAAGCAAGTTGTCTTGCTACCAGAAGCATAGGAGAATTGTTAGGAGCTTGTTGGTCTTGTAATACAATGTGTTGAAACTTTAAATTTGAAGATGTCTTCCTCGATTATGTTTATCCATACTTAGAATACATTTGAATTCTTTAAATAGCTTAGTTGCACTTAAATCGTTTGGCAAAATCAAAGACTAGTCGAAATCCTCAGGAAACCAATGTTCAAATGCGGACTAAAGATGGAATCCCTCTCAACACTAAGCTGTCCGTCGATTTGGATAATCGGCCAGGACCTTTCTGCCGACTACTTGAAGAAAGACATTTCCTCATGTCGATGTTTTAAAAGTTGTTCTTTTTCTTCTTGCACTTGTTTGACTTTGAGGAAGATTCGTCAAATCTTCCTATGATGTAGACATTCTTCTTCTTGTCAGAAAAATAATATCTACCTTCTATAGCTTCTCAAGTACTATTCAGTATTCACATCAAAGTCAGAAAAATACCTAAAAGTACATTTTAGAGGTGTTGAAACAGACAGTTTACTCTTTGATTATTTGAAGACCAATCATGTGACACACATTTGATGCATCAAATACTCATGGTAGTATAAATACGTAAAAACCCCTCATTGTAAGATCACGCTTTTGAAGAAGTAATCTCAATGCAAAACCGACAGAAATATTCCCTCTCAAGAATTTCATCAGCTTTTCACTTTTTGCTTTAAAGTGTTTTGTTCTTCATTTCTCTAACTAGGTGTTTAAGTTGTTAGAATTGTTCTAAAAACAAATTCTTTTTCACAACAACTTGTTTTCTAAATGTAATTCTTATTGAGTTATCAATAAAAGAATTAAATTACAGTATCTTACGTATACTTATATTCAATCCTCATTCTAAAATACTTGCTTACTTTTCTAGTCATTACTAATGTAGAACTAACACAATGTTTTATGATAACAACATAGAGCTAATCATTGAAGGTTGAGGATTGCTAGTGATAGTTAAGGTCCTCATGAGAATAAAACATATACAAACAAAAGTTCTTTCACATGTTGATAGTGTCCCTACTATTTAACTTCTTGCATCTCTTAAATACAACCCACAACCAAATATTGATTTTCTCAAACCCATGAAAATTACACCACCAATGTTTTATAGGATATTCTATATTTTTTTGTCTACATCTATATTAAAAAATAAACAAACTAGAATTATTTAGTACGCAATCCCAAATAACCAAAGTCAAGAAAGTCCACTTATAATTAAATCAAACATGTTTTTAAGCTATTCACTTGGCGAATCTTTGAGCTAACTTAGGCTGTGTTTGGCAAACTAGCTGATAAGTTGGTGGTAGTTGTTGATAAACTAGCTGTTGAGCAATAAGCTAGCTAGTAGTTCAGCTTATGAATAAATTATGTTTGGCAAAAACTAGCTCATGAGTATGTAAAATGGCAAAAAAATGTATGTTGGGGTATAAAAAAAAACTGCTAAAACGCTACTCCAACTAGTGTTTCAATAAGCTAGCTTATGGTCTATCCAAAACATGTAGTAACTTATAAGCTAGTTTATTTTTACCAAACATAGCCTTAAAGTAAAATTACATGTTCATTTGTTTTTTGCATTAAAAGACAAGTACATTCATTTAATCGTCATTTTTCAAGGAAAAACCATATGCTCAAGATGTACAATTAAGTTTTACATTGTTCTACAGTTTGAAAATAAAACATATTTTAATAAACACATCTAAACGTACATTTTTAAAATACAAACCATTTGTTAGATATGTTTGGAATTATGGCCCTAAAACGTACATGTTGAAATTACGTTTCTTAAAATAGACATTGAACGTGATTTTTTTTAAAATGAACTTATGCAAGAATATGTTATTTCTAATACAAACCACCAAAATGTTAGACGCTATACGTAACAATCTCAATTGTGCTTTTTATCATCAATCAATGTCAGCGATGTGAATTAAATTGGTTCCAAAATTTTCTCTTTAACTAATTTGATCACTGCTTACAAGTTTCAAAATACACAAAATCAAGAATAGAGATTGGTTTGTACGATGTGTAAATTTACTGATTTGTATAGAAAATATTCTTTGTTAAAACAAAAATCGAATAAAAATGCATATTTTTTTGACGAAATTTGACGCAATATCATATTAACCATCTTTTCAGGTCGACTATTGATGACTCTAGTGTCAAATTTAGTATACAAAAAACGTCATTAAAACACATCATCATATTAACCATATTAACCATCTTTTGCGAATCGAACGCTTGCTAGGTCCTCACTAAGAATCCTAAGTATAATTCTTCTGATCAGAGCCTCCAGTATTTTCGATCCTTATGATTAGAGCTCTAGACCTCTTCTTGGTTATGCTTCTGACTTAGAACCTCCAAGTTGGTTGTAATCATTCTTTATTCTTGTTCATAAGCAGTTATAATTGCTCTGCAGTTATATATTAAATGTCAACTACCTGTAACTGCTGACGATTGGTCTTTCTTATATACACATATACGGAAATTGTTGCAGTACTAGTGGTCATTGCATATTTTTGGGTTACAACCTTATTTCGTGGTTGTCTTCCAAACAACTGGTTATTTCTCGTTCCAGCATCGAATATGAGTATCGTAGCTTGCCAATGGCACTGCTAAAATTATCTAGGTGTAGTATGCTCTTCATGATTTACATCTACCCTTGTTGCGTTCTCCTTTGCTACTATGTGATAGCATTGGGGTAACCGACTTGAGCTCTAATCCAGTTATGCATTCTCGCACAAAACATGTTGAAATTGATTATCATTTTGAATGAGAACATGTTGCTGCCGGTGATCTAACTGTCAGATATATTCCAGCTAAAGAACAATGTGCCGATTGTCTGACTAGACCTCTTCCTACCAATTGTTTTCTTTCATTGCGTACCAAGCTCACCATTCTTCCACAACCAATGAGCTTGACGGGGAATGTTAAAACAATTAAAGAAAAAAAAGAAGAAAATACAAGTGCAATCTTTAGTTGTACCTCTGCTGCAACCACTTGTACTATACCCTCTTGTGTACATTTTTTTGTTATAGATTTGTTAGGCATCTTTGTATATATAGGGTAGCTACACTTTTGGTTGAATATAACTCCGGTTATCACTTATATATACACACACGGTTGATCCGATGAATATTAATGCACGACGAATTTGTGTCTTAATTCGTGTACGCAATTCTAAATGATCCTAGCACTAATTTCGTGTTAACATAAGGCAATAGCAAGAGCGAAACGTAGTTTCCAAAAGTCTTTCTCAAATAAACGGTCCAGATATCAATCCAACCATTGTCAAACCACAAACCCAGATTCCCTAACATTTACGTGATTTCTATTTAAAATATAAATATTATAGGTTAAAATAACAATCCATAAAAAAACACATACTTTTTTATTCTATTTTTGAACGGACAACTTAGTTAGATTGTTAGTATACACCTCAGTTAGAAACGTCCATGTCTAGGTTCGAACCTGAGACTTCTTCTGCAAGAGGGATACCCCTCTACCAACCACGCTAGCCCCATCTCGCCTGGCACATACTTTCTTTTATTTGACAAATTTGACACATGATTAATTTATTATTGGTAATTAAACATTCAAATGAATGATTAAAAAACCTACTATAATATATTTTCATGATTAAAATTCAAAAGCATAAGAGGATTTAAAGTTAATGCATCTTGGGGTATTATTATTCATTAGTGAATCTCTGTTTTTCCTTCTTTAGCTTCTTATTAAGATGTCTTTATCTTTATCCGCCATTGTTGTCTCTCTCTAACCTCTCTCTCTCTAACAACATCCACCGCGTTTACGCCATTTTCCTTCAAATTCCACCACGCGTATCAGCTTCTGCACGATTCGATTCAATCTCTTCACAGAAATCCGGTTTCCGGTGAAGAGATTGCTATGAGAGGCGGCCGTCACGAGCGCCGGTGGGCGTCCGACACCGTGCCGGACAGCACCACCTTGAGCGGCGGCTCGTCGCCTGGGTACACCGACACGTCGTCGGTGAATCCAGGCGAGGAGTTCGTGGAGGTCACGCTGGACCTCCAGGACGACGACACCATCGTCCTACGCAGCGTGGAGCCGGCGACGGCGATCCACGTGGTGGACAACGACTTCGGAGGCATGGAGACTCCGGTCTCGACGACGTCGTCCAGGTCGCCGACAATGCGACGGACCTCGTCGAGCCGGTTCCGGCAGTTCTCGCAGGAGCTGAAGGCGGAGGCCGTGGCNCGCCGCCGGAGGCGGCGGAGGGCTGGACTCCGCGCTGGCCGCCCGAGCGATCCGTCGGCAGCGAGCTCAGCTCGATCGGACTCGTTCCGGTGCCCACAAGGCTCTAAAAGGCCTCCGGTTCATCAGCAACAGTAAGATCAACCGTGTGGACGCCTGGAACGAGGTCCAGACCAATTTCGACAAGCTCGCAAAGGACGGATTCCTCTATCGTCCAGATTTCGCACAATGCATAGGTTCGAATCTCGAATCTCGAATTACTTCTTCTTCAAACTATCAAACTAATTGTTTTAGGAATCAAGGATTTCGAAATCTTCTGAATATCTCTGGTTTTTGTTTCTTCAAATTTGAAGGAATGAGAGATTCGAAGGAATTCGCTCTGGAAGTCTACGATGCTCTTAGCCGGAGACGAAGATTGAAAGTCGATAAGATCAGCAGAGATGAATTATACGAGTATTGGACTCAGATCACCGATCAAAGCTTCGATTCTCGCCTCCAGATCTTCTTCGATATGTACGATTCATAATCAATTGTTTCGTTGAATCGATTTCCTTCAAATTCATCTCATCATCTTCAACATTCTTCATATCATCATCCATTGAATCTGACACAATCAATCGTCTCCGATACGTGATTTACACAGGGTGGATAAGAATGAAGATGGAAGAATCACCGAAGAAGAAGTTAAGGAGGTACGCATTGCTTCCATACATTTTTGGCAAACTAGGAACTGATAAGCTAGCTGGTAGCTGATAAACTAGCTGGTAGCTGATAAGCTAGCTTATGAATAAATTAGGTTTGACAAAAACTAGCTTATGAGTACGTAAAATGACCAAAAAATGCATCTTGTGGTATAATAATTAATATTAACAAACGTATAATTGAAAAAGGCTACAAAAAGTTTTTGAAACGCTACTCCAACTAGCGTTTCAATAAGCTAGCTTAATTAGGCTATGTTTGGTAAACTAGCTAATAAGCTAGCTGTAGATTGATAAGCTTGCTAGTAGCTGATAACCTAGCTTATGAACAAATCATGTTTGGCAAAAACTAGCTTATGAGTATGTAAAATGACCAAAAAAAGGGTATCTTTGAATTCAATAATTAATATTAATAAGGGTACAATTGGAAAAAGCTACAATAAGCTTCTCAAACGCTACCCAAAGTAGCGTTTCAAAAAGCTAGCTTATACTGGTACATGTTTGGATAGGGACTAGCTTATAAGCTAGCTTATTTTTACCAAACACACCCTTATTGTGATCCATCCAAACACGTAGCAACTTATAAGCTAGCTTATTTTTGTCGAATCCGTCCTAAATTCCGCATTCCTCTTATTTTAGCCTAAATTTCTCATTCAATTCTGGCATGGAAGATTCAGACATGTTGTTAATAGGAAATTAATTAAAGGAACACACTTGTGTAATTATTAATATTTTTTTAATTTTGGGGGGTAGGTTTTATAAAAGGAAAATGGGTGAGAAGGTGGTTGAAGGGTTTAGAGAGAAAGGCTTTTTCTGTTATTCATGCATGTGTTGAAGTCGATTCGGTGGTCACCTTCTGTTTTCCAAAATCTTGCGGAGGACAGTAAACCCACCCCACCTCACACTCACCCCATCCATCATTATAAACTACTTTTTCTCATCAACTATTTTACATAAAAATTAGTTCTAAGATATTATTAAAAAAATAAAAACGTATCATAATACTATTTATTTTAATTTTTTTTATTCACATATATATATGGTTAGGTTTAAAATGTGAACTCAGTTTTGGTTGTGGACGTGAGGACCACTAAAATCGCGCCACGTAGCAATATTCACTCGGAATATCATGCATTATTTAGAGTGAATAAAGCTTAGGCGCATTTATTCACTCTGAATAATGCATGATATTCAGCGTGAGTATTGCCACGTGGCGCGATTTTAGTGGTCCTCACGTTCACAATGAAAGATAGGTTCACATTTGAACTTTCCTCTATACGTGTGTATGTGTGTATATATATATGTATGTATGTATAGGAAAGTTCAAATGAAAACTCATTTTTCATTGTGAACGTGAGTACAGTCGA
Source organism: Carthamus tinctorius (assembly GCA_001633085.1). Lineage (NCBI taxonomy): Eukaryota > Viridiplantae > Streptophyta > Magnoliopsida > Asterales > Asteraceae > Carthamus > Carthamus tinctorius. The sequence goes on along the minus strand of LUCG01283831.1, from coordinate 3,240 downwards.
GAGCGCGCCACGTGACATAGTATTATGCAACATGAATATTATGCATTATTCAAGGTATTTAGACTAAACAATACTGAATGTTGTATTATTCACCTTGATCATAACACATAATATTCAGTCTAAATAATCCTATATTATTCAGACTGAATACGAGCCGAATAGGACACGCGGTGCGCTCTTGGTTGTCCTCATGTTTGCAATCAAATTTAAGTTTCCGTTCGAACCCGACCCTATCTATATAATATCTAATCACAATTTGTGTTAAGATGGGTACCTATGATTAATTAAACTTTTATTTTTTTTGAAGTTATTATAATAATTAAAGCATTATAATAATTGGATATGATTATAACGTATAGATGTTCTTACAAGATTACGTAAATTTCTGTTTTCAATTATTTTGTTGGATGGTTTTGAAAAAGAAAATAATAATTAGATGTTATATGAAGTTCTATAGCAAGTGAAATATTTTGGTTTTATTTCTATAAGGCTATCAGTACCCCAACCCTCCTAACCCGACTGCCACATCAGCTTCACATTAGCTTTTTTTCAATCCTCTCATTAACCCTCTGGAACCCTCTCTAATTAGTACCCCAACCCCCTCACACACAACACACACAAAAACAACGGTGTGGCCAACCCGTTTCCTTCTCCAACCCGGCGGGCTTCAAGGCGGCGTACCGCAGCCCGGCGGGCTCGAGCCCGCTGAGCCAAGGCTCGCGGTACGCATAGCCTAATGACTGTAACAAATTTTTTGGAATTCGTGTCAAATTTGCCATCTTTATATATTTAGAAAATTTTCATGTAATGTCCTTATGTAATTGAATGGCTGAGATCTGCAGAGGTTATTTATGGAATTACTAAAAATACTTTGTGGTTTTTCAAGAATTAATTGAGCATTTTCCTTTAACTATTTACAAAATAAAAGGTATAAATCTTAGAAAAAGAGAGAATAATTTCCCATTTTTAATCACTATACTAAAGCCTAAGTTAAATATGAACTCTTTTAAATTTAGAATCTCTAAAAACTTAATATTGATGAGAAAAATTATTTATTTTATTTCTTCTAATAAGGTTGAAAATGTTATAATTTTGTATAAATGTGTTATTAATAATAAACTTATGAAATAAAGTAGCTTCAAAAATTGAGCATTTTTTTTGAAAAGATTTTAATTTTCGATTCACTATATAAAAAAATTTATATAGAATTGAAAATGCCATATTAATTAATTTGAAAACGTCTTGATTTATATCTTATTATCATGTGAGAAATGACATTTTTGGTGAGAATCACTTTTAGATTGTTAGTCACTTTTAATCAGATGCTCTTCCATAAATTGCGGCCTACAAGGAAATTAAGTCGGTGCATTTTATCCCGATGTACTTATCCTAACGTTTGTTTATTTCTCATCCAATGGTTGATAACCACTTATGATATTTACCACTTTCTTAGTGAACCCAATCCCGATAAAAAACATCTATCTAAAATATATTCTAATTACCACTTCTTAGCACTGTTAACATTTTACATGTTTCTAGATCATAGATTATAACTTTTTTTTAATTTCTACTTTTTAATAAAGCATTCAAGGTGATTGATTATCTAATATTATTTTTGTATCTAAAAAGGTCTTCCAATCTAGAACCTAGATTGAGGAGTTTATGTCTGAATGAGTTACATTGATTAAATTAAGGGGTTGCTATTTACACCCATTTATTAAGGGCGTGAATGTATTGGAAATTGGGATGAATGCATCAGAAATATAAAAAGTGTCTTTTGATGTTGATGTGTGTGTGTGAAGCAATTCACTTTTTGGATGTAGATAGCAAATCAAATGGTGTATTTAGCCTTCTTCCCCTGTTGATTAACAGTTAAGAAAAATTGATGAAAAAACAGATCATAATGCTGAGTGCGTCAGCAAACAAGCTATCAAGGTTGCAGGAGCAAGCAGAAGAATATGCAGCTTTGATAATGGAAGAGTTGGATCCTGAAAGACTTGGCTATATCGAGGTACGTGTGGGTCCCACTCTCAAAACTTTCTACCTTTCCGCCACGCCTTAATTATAAATACTTCTTCTTTCTTTGATTCCTTTTCACATGACCTTAACACAAAGTCTCTGCATGCATTAGCCATCACCACAATTATATACATAATATATAACCATATCTTATATCTATCTATAAAGTATAAACCATAAAGAGAGAGAGAGAGAGAGAAAAATGGATGTTAGAGTATGTTTAACGACTATGCTAAAATAGAAAAATAGAAAAAGATAAGATTTTAGCATGTTTGTTGCTCCAATAGCTATGCTAAAATAGAAAAATGTGAGATTTTAGCATGTTTGTTACTCCTCCAACAGCTATGCTAAAAAAATATTTAAATGGTGAGAGAAATGATTATTTTAATGTTTCAATCAATAGGACGAATTGAATATAAATGTTTAAGAGAGAGAAATGATTATGTTAATGCTCCAACTAATAGAAACAATGTTAGAGTTGCTATAATAGAATAGCTGCTATTGGAGTTGGATGCAAATATTGCTGTTGTAATTGCTCTTATGTTAAAAATGATTAATATAAAATGTAAAGAATTAAAGCAAATCAAAAAAATTTAATTAGGCTTGATTTGATTACTCAATGATTAGTGCCTTTTTAGCCTTTTTTTCTTATTAAATTTATGGAAAGTTTAGATTGATTCTTACTTTTTTTTATAAATATATTAAATATTAGTCATAAAAACAATCTATTTTCTTACTTTCTTTTTTCCATTTTATTAACACATGAAGGCATTTTTAGTTAATAATTAGGTATTTCTGTTATAAGTATAATTTAGATTGATGTTATGATTATTTTAATATTAATTTTTTCTGCTTTATTTATAACTTGTTTAATTTCTGGTGATTAATAATATAACCCATGGGAGCAACCAAAAGGAAATCAAAATATTTTTCTGAATGTAACAAAAAAACAAAAAGAAGAGAGCAAGAGAGAGACTTGTTCATGGTATGAGCCATTTGACTTGGAAATAAATTAATAAAAAAGGTGAGGTGTCTTCCTCAAGTACAAATATTTTTATCAATTAAAATTAAAAAAATATTTATTTTAGTATTAGTATAATAAACAGGGGGTTAACATAATATAATGTATATGAAAACCAGGGAAGGTATTATATATAAATATATATATATATATGTAGTATTAGGTTCAAATGAGAAGTGCTAAAAAAATGCGAAGTAGAG
>LUCG01283828.1:0-14093 GCA_001633085.1 Carthamus tinctorius | reverse complement strand
GAACTTTCCTCTACATATATATATATATATATATATATATTAATGCAATTTTCATCCACACCAACGGCTTCCTAATTCTTTACACAACTTTCTCTCTCTATCTCCATTAAAACCTCCTTCACCTCTCTCTCTCTCTCTCATCCACAACAGCCCACTCGCAAAGAAAAAATCCCACCTCTTTTCAACAACAAACAAACAACCCCATTTCTCTCTAGTCAATTTAATACTCCCCTCGATCTCTGTTTTCTAATATTATCTCTTTCTTCCCTTCCCATTTCAAAAACAAATTACAAAACTTGTTCTCCATTTCTTCACTTTTGATGCAATAGAGCCATGAATCCCTAAACCCCCAGATCAAGAAATCTGCATTTCTCAAATGGGTTTCTAGCTAAACCCTGAAATCTCACACCTTTTTGTTGCCCATCTTGTTTCTTGTTTGGTTTTTATGTGTTTCAAGATGATATTTAGTACTAAGATGGTTGCTGCAATGGAGATATGGACACTAACCATTGTTCTTGTGGTCTCTTTTCAAAGCCAGGTTCTTGTGGATTCACAGAACCTCACATGCAGTTCCGATGACCTCAGAGGATTAAAGGGTTTCATGGAGCAATTGGAATCACCGGTTGATGGATTGTGGCCCATGAATTCTTCATCTTTATTATGTTGCAATTGGGTAGGCATCACTTGTGATTCCTCTTCTGGTAGGATTGTTGGATTACATCTCCCAAAGAGAAGATTAACTGGTAATTTCTCTGATTTGATTTCCAATTTAGATCAGCTTAGAACCCTAAATCTTTCACATAATTTCCTGAAAGGCCCTCTTCCAGTTTCCCTTTTTCATCTTGCCCATTTGGAAGAAGTTGATTTGAGTAGTAATAAGTTTGATGGGGTTTTACCAGTTAGCATAAGCCTCCCTGCACTTCAAGTATTAGACATCTCTGATAATGCCTTTAGAGGTTCCATTCCTGCTGGTTTATGTGTTAACTCCACCCGAATTCGGCTTCTTAGACTTGCTGTGAATTACTTCAATGGAAGTATTCCACCCGAATTCGGGAGTTGCCCTCTTCTTGAACATCTATGTGTGGCTTCCAATTACCTTACCGGCGAAATACCGGAATTCTTATTCCGATTACCGAGATTGCGGGAATTGACTCTCCAGGACAATATGTTCAGTGCCTTCACCGGAATCGGTGATTCCACCAGCGGACTGAATCGTTTAGATGTTTCGACGAATAGACTGATCGGAAATGTACCTGATGTCTTTGGTAGATTTCCGAGTTTGAACTATTTCTCGGCTCATTCGAATAATCTGTCTGGTGAGATACCTTCGTCGTTGCTGAATTCGCGGACCATTTCGTATCTTAACTTGAGAAACAATTCTTTGGATGGTTCGATCGATTTCAACTGTTCGGTGATGGTTAATCTCACCTCGCTTGATCTGGGGACGAACAACTTTTCGGGTACGATACCTGATCATCTTCCGTCTTGCCGCAAGTTAAAAGCTATAAATCTAGCGAGGAACAGACTCGTTGGCCAAATCCCGGAAACTTTCAAGGACTTTGGGTCTCTTTCGTACCTGTCGCTTTCCAATTGCAGCCTCAATAACCTCTCGACGTCTCTTAGAATCCTCCAGCACGCCCCCAATCTCACGGTCTTGGTTCTCACGATGAACTTTCATACCGAAGAGTTGCCATCTGACGATGAGCTACAGTTCAAAGCGCTCAAGGCTCTTGTGATCGCCAATTGCAGGCTCACGGGTGGGATTCCGTTGTGGCTAAACGGTTTAACGGAGTTGCAGTTGTTGGATTTGTCGTGGAACCGCTTGACGGGATCGATTCCGGCCTATTTGGGTGATTTTAAGTCTCTGTTTTACTTGGACTTATCGAACAATTCGTTGTCGGGAGAGATACCCAAGAATCTAACACAGTTACCGAGCTTGATTTCGAGAGAGATCTCGTTAGAAGAACCGGCCCCGGATTTCCCGTTCTTCAAGAAACCGAACACGATCGATAGAGGGTTACGGTTGCAGTACAATCAGATCATGAGCTTTCCACCATCGTTGGACCTGAGTAGCAACTTCCTCACTGGCCCGATCTGGCCGGAGTTTGGGAACTTGAAGAAGCTACATGTTTTGGATTTGAAACACAACAACTTATCGGGTAGGATTCCGAGTTCTTTATCGGGTATGAGGAGCATCGAGACGCTGGATTTGTCGCATAACGATCTGTCGGGAAGGATTCCTCAATCGCTGGTGAACCTATCGTTTTTGTCTAAGTTCAGTGTTGCTTACAATAATCTTCAGGGGTCGGTTCCTGACGGAGGTCAATTTCAGACGTTTCCGAACTCTAGCTTCGAGGGGAACCAAGGTTTATTATGTGGCGGTGGACATCCGTTCTGTGAAAGCACAAGAATCCCTCAATTTACCACCCGGAAATCCGAGAAAAACATAGGGAAAATCGTCGGTATGGCTGTTGGGATTTGTCTCGGGACGGTGTTTCTTCTTGCTCTGATGTTCATGGTTGTCGTTCGAGCTACCGGACGACAAGAGGTTGATCCCGAACGAGAAGATCTCGATGAGGACTACGATAGCAACAAGAAGCACTTCGACGAACTCGACTCAAAGTTGGTCCTTTTCCACAACAACAAAGAGCTGTCCATCGACGACCTCCTTAAATCAACCAATAGTTTCGATCAAGCAAACATCATCGGTTGTGGAGGGTTCGGCCTCGTCTTCAAAGCAACCCTCCCCGACAACCAGAAAGTCGCCATCAAAAAACTCTCGGGGGACGGCGGTCAAGTCGACCGCGAATTCCAAGCCGAAGTAGAAACCCTCTCGAGAGCCCAACACCCGAACCTCGTCCTCCTTCAAGGGTACTGCAAACACAAAAACGATCGGCTCCTTATATACTCGTACATGGAGAACGGCAGCTTAGACTACTGGCTGCACGAAAAACCCGACGGACGGTCCAAACTCGACTGGAAAACCCGTCTGAATATCGCTCAAGGAGCCCTCCGAGGCCTCGCTTACCTGCACCAATCTTGCGACCCCCACATCCTTCACCGTGATATAAAGTCGAGCAACATCCTCTTAGACGAGCACTTCGAAGCCCATTTGGCCGATTTCGGGCTCGCGAGGCTGATTCTGCCGTACGACACGCATGTGACGACGGATCTTGTCGGGACATTGGGGTACATTCCGCCGGAATACGGGCAAGCGTCTGTTGCATCTTTCAAAGGGGACGTGTACAGTTTCGGGGTGGTTCTTTTGGAGCTTATAACAGGGAAACGACCCATGGATATGTGCAAACCGAAAGGCAGCAGGGATTTGATCTCGTGGGTGTTGCAAATGAAGAACGAAAAAAGGGAAAACGAAGTGATCGATTCATTGATGTTTAACAAGGAAGATGTGAAGGAGATGCAGTTGGTTATCGGGATCGCTTGTGTTTGTCTGAATCAATCGCCCAAGTTAAGACCTTCGACGTCGGAGCTGCTCTCGTGGCTGGATAACGTCGGAAAACCGTAACAGTTTCATTTCATGGAGTTTATTTTTTTAATTTTGGTGTAGGTTTGGTTGTATATAGCATTAGAGTATACATGGATGGAAGCAAGAACATAAATCTTGCAAGTGAATACATTTGAATTTTGTGCTTTCATGACTATAATTTCAAAACATCTTGATAACAATATTTTTTCTAATCAATTTCATTGTTTTACATAAGGTGATTTTGAGCAAATTATCTATATGCCATTTGAATCTTTTCCAACATAATTTCACTTAAAAACAGCTAGAAAGTTAGGTTTGTATGCATTTGTAAAGACTGCATATACTATTTGTTGTTTCTTTTGATGTAATGAGGTGATTAAAAAAATGGGGTTTTGACCTCTTCCAAATAAATTTAAAAATTTGGGTTTGTTATATATTTTTCATTGACAAAATGGGGTTGTTATATTTTCCATTTTTGTCCAAAGATCAGACTTCTATTTTATTGTTTTTGGGGTAAATTACACATTTGGTCCCTATGGTTTACATTATATTGTACTATTGGTCCCTATTTTGAAATAATTATGGAAAAGATCCCCGTGGTTTACATTATATTGCACTGTTGGTCCCTAACCCTAAAATCAGTTTGTAAACCATAGGGACCAATAGTGCAATATAGTGTAAACCATAGGGACCAATAGTGCAATATAGTGTAAATCATAGGGATCTTTCCATAATTATTTTAAAATAGGGACCAACAGTGCAATATAGTGTAAACCACATGGACCAAATATGTAATTTACTCTTGTTTTTGACAAATATAATTTAGAGTAAATTACGGATTTGGTCCTTGTGGTTTGGTGGTTTTTACGTATTTGGTTCCTAAACTTCAATAATTACAAGTTTGGTCCCTATGGTTTGCAAATTCTATTGGATTTGGTCATTGTGGTTTGCAAATTCTATTGGATTTGGCCCCTAAATCCAATAGAATTTGCAAACCACAAGGACCAAATCCGTAATTATTGAAGTTTAGTGGCCAAATCCATATCAACCACCAAACCACGAGTACCAAATCCGTAATTTACTCTATAATTTTAAGTAGAATTTGACATAATCAGAGCTAGATTTTATTTTGAACAGTCCTATACAGATGCACCTATTAAACCTACTTCTAAATCTGAATCAACGTCCACGATGAAACTCGAACCTGCAACACACAAGAGACGGTGACACCTTAATACCTTATCAAACACCAAATGCCGCTAGGCTACAAACCTTTTAACATAATTGGAAAGTAGAAAGAGGTACATTTATTATACCCAAAGGATTTCAAATAAGGAAAGAGATGGTTGATATGGTGAATTGGTGATGGATGAAAAAGTCCAATATTGCAACTGGTTGGGAACAAAATCTGATCTCGAGAGGTGGCGGGTCAACGGGATCCACCCTGGTTTGGCGGAAACCAACGTCAAACTTTTTTCTTTTTATAACCAAAAAGTCACATGCAAATTTCAAATGTCTACATCCATCTATATATATCCACTTGCAAATACTTTAATTTATTTTAGTTATTAAAGTTTTCAACTTTATGTGAACTTTTTATGGTATGATCCCAATCTATATTATAAAGTTGATGGATTTTTATTTACGTTAAAGGCTGAAACTTGTGTGCATAAAGATAACCCGCGTTGTTGATCCTTTATAGGTCGATAACGCCTGAGTATCAGATAGTTCGAGTCGAGTCGTTAGTATCTCGAGTCGAGTTTATTCAAATCGAGTTTTGATCGAGTTTATTCGAGTCGAGTTTTGATCGAGTCGAGTTTTAACCGATTTCGAGTCGAGCCTATTCGAGTAGAGAGAAAGAGGATCGCCGGCATGGCGTCATCGACACTGAAGTTGTCAGCGGTGAAGAGAGGAAAGATCAGATAAAGCTGTGTTTGGAACCTATGCTTGAAGAAAGAGGAAGAATAAACTAGAGATAGATTTAAATTAAGGTTTATGTCATTCAAGTTAATAAAAAATAAAAATAATTAATCTTTTCTAAAATTTAAAGAGTCATCTTTTTTACTTTGACACAGACACATGTGAAATNTAATAATGTTAAATATATATATATATATAAATCAATTCGAGTATCTCACGATCTTATCGAGTCGAGTATTAGGTAGTTCGAGTCGAGTCGTTAGTATCTCGAGTCGAGTTTTGACAGAGTCGATCTCGAGTAGCTCGCGAGTTGTCTCGGCTCATTTACACCCCTAGTTATAACTTAAATACATTTTATCTTAAAAGCAAAACCTTTTATTACCAACCAAAAGCACCAAACGAAACAAACGAATACAACCCACGAAGAAGGCAACAAAGACAGATGAAAGAGAAGACAGATTGTAAGAGGCAAACCAACAAACCCAACTAGAGACACACACACAACAGAAAAGAAACTGTATCGAGATTTTTATTAATTTGGAGACTGATCTTAAAACATAATGAAAATGTGTGCTTTTGGTAACGTGTTGCTATTCCGGGGGAGACCAGGAAGTTTCGTATAATACTTGCTTGATTGATTTTTATTAGAAAATACAATAAGCATCAACTAGAAAAGTTCTTTAAAATTAACCAAAAGGTCTATGGAAGCCAACAAAAAACCTTTTAAAAAAGATCCTTTAAAATCAACCAAAAAAATAACCTCCCAAATTCAACAAAAAAAGAAACTTATAGGGTAAAAGCATATCAGACTTACACTAAGATGTAATCTTGCACCTTTCTCAACACGTGGATTTCGTTTGAAAAATGTATTTTATTACACTTTCTCTAGATCAAACAATACTGATTATATAATCAAATGTATTTGATCCATCTTAAAAATGCACTTACTCAAGAAATATCCTTGATTGTTTATGGCGTGATTTAAACCTCTTTTAATTCAAATGAGAATATCAAAAATATAAAAAAGAAATTTTCGATATCGATATACATATAACAAATCCATACGAAAGGTATTCAAATAACACGTACAAATTGGATTATTTAAATTCACCCTCGGAGTCTTTTGGTTTGATAATTAGAAAAAGGTTNTTGACCGTGGTCCCCCCTCCTTTAATAATCTCTACCCTCCCATGAATTGTGTCAATCCTTCGTGATCACGTCTACCGTAACCGAAGATGTGTGACTGAGATTACTCCTCGCTTTTTCTTAAATTAACATGCTTCTCGTATGAACCTCCTTCTTGATAATTAACATAATTATTCTGTGGTTCTCGTAAATGGGCTATACTTGACCACTTCAACTTTGACTTATATATAATGGTGTTGGTGTGGTTTCTCATAGACCCGGGGGGACCTTCTTGGTTTCTGACTTTTGTTGGGAAAACCTCACTATTCATAAAATCTGGGTCCACTACGCGTTTTAACTCATCTTTTGTCCACATATTAGAGTTTACCAGGAAAAATAGTTTGAGGTTTTAGTAGGTTCTCTTTTTTATGCTTATTTATTAAGTCTGAAATATCATAGGTACTATTTATTCCACAAGTTATATATTTGTATATAAAAAGAACTGTAAGTCTTGTAAAATAATACGTCTTAACTTGACATAAGTCAAACCTTAGAATGGAGCCATAAAGATTAATATGATTTGCAACCCAAGCCTTAATGCCATAACACGTCGTAACGAGGGCGTAACAAGTTTAGAACCATGTTCCTAACCCAGTCCTTTTGAGGTTCGGTTCGAAAGTTGTAGACCTTTAAGATCAATTATGCTCTGTAAGTGACCCTAATTGTGATTAAATTTGGAGTAATTGTAATGTTAAATAAAAGCTTTAAATTGGTCAGGTATTTTTATTTATTTTTTTCATATGTCACGTTGTTATCGAAAAGATATTTTACATAGGGGGCGTTTGTTTTTTTAAAGTTTGCCTCTTAAAACCTTTTAAGTTTGAAAATCAAGAGGTTTGCAGACCTAATTAAGACCATTTGTTTTATTTTTAAGAAAAGCTCTGGAATCCTTCTACCGTCCTCTGAAATTTTAAGAGATGCACCATCCACCTTTTATTTTTTAGATGTGAATTTAGACTTCAGACTTTGGAACTCTTAAAAAACAAACGACACCATACTCTCCACTTTTAGTTACTTTATATATAGAGAGAGAGGGGGGTTTATGCGATAAACATAACTTTTTAAGAAAACTTGAGGATGAATCTCAGCCCACTCATCCGGTCAATAAATGGTTAATAAAGGCGGCTTTGACCGAGTCATCCTCCTATAATAATCTCTACCCTCCCATGAATTGCGTCAATCCTCCATGATCGCGTTCACGGTTACCGAAGATGTGTGGCTGAGATTCGTCCTCACGTTTTCTTAAATTGACATAGTTCTCGTATAAACCCACCCCCTCTCTCTCNTTCAAATGTGAACTCAATTTTGGTTGTGAACGTGAGGACCACTAAAATTGCGCCACGTGGCAATCTGAATCGGCGCCTAAACTTTATTCAGTATAAATAGCATGTCTCTGAAGCACAAGCTTTATTCAAACTGAATAAAGCTTTACGCTGTCTGAATAATACATGGATGTTCAAACTGAATATAGTCACGTGACACAATCTTAGTGGTCCTCACGTTCTCAACCAAAATTGAGTTCACATTTGAACATGACCATATACGAAATTATATTAGACAATTTTATGAACCAATTTCATTAATTTAACCAATGAAACCAATAGTTCGTAGGGTTTGTAATATAAGAGTGGTTTGCAAATGATCGCTCCCCTATATATATATATATATATATATATATATAGAGAGAGAGAGAGAGGAAAGTTCAAATGTGAACTCAATTTTGGTTGTGAACATGAGGACTACTAAAATCGTGCCATGTGGCATATTCAGTTTGAATATTATGTGTTATTCAAACTGAATAACTGAATGCAGTGTTATTCAATTTGAATAACACATGAATATTCAAACTGAATATGTCATGTGACACGTTCTCGGTTGTCCTCACGTTCACAATGAAAATTGTGTTCACATTTGACCCTGACCCAATATATATATACACACTAAGCTTATCCTAGTACCATTTGCAATCTTTCAAATGTAGTAATCAAGAACTGAGCTTAATAGATGATAAAGTCCTGGATGATCTCAAGAATCGTGTATAGAAAACACTTTCTGAATACAATGATTTGATCCTAATAGTCTTGAGTTTTTTTTTTACTTTTCAAAGGCTATGAAAAACGAGATATATGCACCCAAATTTTTGTTTTACATATTTAAATGAAAGATCGATGATGGTTATTGGCGATTAACTGTTATAATCGTTAATATAAGATCATGGATATTTATAACTGAAAGTGAGTTTTCCATTAACTAGTCCAGATCTGTAAATATAATGATATTAGCTTATTTGGATGAGAAAATCAAAATCCTGAGCAAACGATAACCCATTAGCCCATTAGTGTCATTCACTCTAACGTAGTCACGTAGAGATGGGTATCTTGACACTTGACTAGTCCAGGACCGTATTTGACCGGTAAAGGGAACCGTGTCCGATTGGAGATTGGTTATGACCGGCCCAGTGATGGCACTTAAGGGATCGGAATATATAACCAGTTCGGGTTTTTGGCATTTTACAAGGTCCGGTTATAACCGGGACTGGTTAAAGCTTGGGCCAGATCAAAGGATCGGGTTAAAACCTGGCCCGATAAGATTTCAGTATAGTTCAAAAGTTCCAATAGAGAGCCATTAGGAACCGTCATATGACCGATTCTTTTTTCACATTTTGATCTTTTTTTTTGGTCTTTGATGGCCTCCTACCGCTACAAATAAGATGTTTGGTGTTTGTGGTTAGATACCAACTTCCAAAACACAAAAAACGCAAAAAAAAATGTTTATAATTCTCGTATTCTTGTCATTGTATTTGGTTATTCCTACATGGAAGTTCCTACTCTTAAGTCCCACTTATATAATTTAAATATTTTATATTAATTACTTTTAATAATTTTATAATAATTTATAAAAAAAAAATTTAATCGGATGAACCCGGGAGCGGTTACCATTAACCTAATACGTTAAGGTTTTTTAGTGTCAAATTGTGATCGCCCCAGGACCGATTCTAGAGGCTACTGTTCTTGACCGGTTAATGTCAACTGGTTAAGGACCGACCCAGTCCGATATTTGACCACCTCTACCCTAACCTAAAGGACTGAGGTGCTATTTGTTTTTTGTAACTTATCACTTTTCAGCACTTTTTGGGGTTAAAACACTTTTTCGGTCAGATGTTCCTTCAATAAGTGCGTTTGTTCTTTTTTCCAGTAATAAGTGGTAAAAACCATTGACCGTCCACTTTTTCAGAAAGTGTTGAAATCAACATTTTTTCTCACTTTTTCTCTTTATCAAACACCCGCTTCCTTCATACTTCATCAGATTTATCTCCAAGCCATATTCATCCCCAAACCAAACTCGTGACCCTAAATCTATTGATTTCTTGGTTTAATCGACTCCAAACTCGTCCTTGTGCTTCGATATCTTCAATTTCGTCCTTGTGCTGTGGATGTTGATTTCTGGCTATATTTGTGGATGTTGATTCGAAAGTGAAGAAGTGTTGAATAGAAATCTTTGCACAGTTATCTTCTATGATGGGTATCCGCTCTTGTGAATCTTTTTCGTCTGTAATGATTTTTTTATGCATTGTAGGTGTTTCATAAAATACCTGAAAGAGAACGAATGTAAAAATGTTCTTGATTCTGTTATAAGTTTCATTGGATGTGTTTCTTAATTCAATTTCTTGCCAGCACTATAGATGAGCTTAATAAGGTATTATAAAGTTATGAGGGATGTGTTGGCGTTTGTTTCTCCACTTTGGATGTAAGGGATGAACATTTTGGTTTTGGTTTTAATAAAATTAAGCTCATTAAGCTTGTTTGGATTGTTCTAGAAAGCTCATTAACCTTGTTTGAATTGTTCTATAAAGCTCATTAAGCTTTGTTTGGATTGTTCTATAAAGCCTCATTAAGCTGTTTGATTGTTAAAGTTTACATATTTCAATTGATTTTAGTTCTTATGAATAATCAGATTCAGATGTTTGACAGTTTACAAAAACAGTCTTGACAGATTCAGATTCAGTCTTCAACACCACCGCTTAACAATCAGAAGTGAAAACAAATCCAATCTTCAGCACCACTTAAAAAGACAAACAACACCGAAATAAAGATAATGGGCTTCTGTCACTTGCCCCACAAGGCCACAACCCACGTAGCATATAATTTTGGGCTTTTGACTGACCTTGAGATGGAACAGCAACCCAAGTGAGAGAGAATTGGATCCATTGGCTTGGTCTTTAACCGGTTACTTAATCGAAATTCTTAATTGGTTATTTCTTTTTGCCTTTTTTGTATAACCGGTCCGGAACCGGTTATGTAACTGGTTATAACCGTAATAGATGTTTTTCATAAAAGTTGGTTGTTTTATAGCCGTTAGATGTGATATTCTTTTGGTTTTTTTCATACTTGACCTTCCTTTTTGCATTTTAACCCCCCAAACACACTATAAATAAGTTGTGTAGTATATGGGGTTAGATACCAAGTTACAAAACGTAAAAAACACAAACAATTTTTGCTGTAATTCATGATCTCTACTCGTATTCGCTGTAATTTCATGTCCGTCATTGATGTAATTAATTTGAAAGTTATAACAAAATGTATTTTTAAAGTGTACTTGAGTGACCCAATTTTATAATTGATCATATCTTTTAATTAAATTAAAAAAAACCCATAACCGGTTATGTTTTAACCGGTTAACCAAAACACCATTTCTAACCGGCCAGGCGTGTAACCGGTTATAACCGGCCCGGGTCCGGTTTTTTACCACCACTAGTTCTCCCCCGGATCGCGTAAGGCGACGGTGAGGGTAAGTTGGGTCCATTTTATCAAATTAATTCGTTCTTTTTGTATTTATTCACATGTATTAATTTTATCTATTACTTGGGAGAGATTATAGACAACAGTCACTTAAACGCAACATGGCAACACTCCATTAAAAATGGATCTCGCTGAACGGATAAGAGTTTCTTGCTTGTTTACCGGTTAAGATTCTCGATACTTATTATGCTTTTTATCCGATAAAAACTTGATAAACGGCCCTAAGAAACTATTTATCGATCTTAATGCCTATAGGTAGGATTATTGGTCGACATAGTCGCATAATAAAATTGTTAGCAAACATGTCTTAACTGCTATCGGGTAAAAGCCTCGGTCATTTTAACCCTAACTACACATGAAAGCCTCTAACAACTTAAGCCCCAATTCATTTTCAAAATATCAGAATACAACACCAAAGAAAGAGTAGAAGGACATCCCAAAGTACTTTTTATACACCACATAACAACATGATATGCAACTATTGTGTTGAACTTCCATCACACACAAGAACATAACGCAAAGATCTCGTCGATCTACTCGGCATCGTCGTCTTGTTCGTGAACGGCTTGAAGAGGACCGCCCGCGAGACCAGACCCCTCGTTCTCCAAGATACCATCCAAAGCCCCGCTTCCGAATAGACACACCTGCGGCTCTATCTGGTTCAGCCGTTTGTATTCGTCGGCCGTCAAACTCCACCTGAACACATCAATGTTCTGCCGTATCCTCTCGGGCTTCACACTACACGGCAGCACGCTCGTCCCACGTTCGAGACCCCACCGCAAAATAATCTAAATTTCACATAACAATTAACAAATATTCATCTCAACATGTCTTGGGACTTCAAGAATGGAAGTAAAATGCAAACTAAATGTACCTGTTCGGGAGTCTTTTTGTGTCGGTCTGCTATCTCTGCGACTACGGACAGCTTGAGCATCGGCCCATGGACCGATCTTGATCTTCTGAACGACATACGGGGTGTTCCGGGTTCATCGTCTTCGTTTGATCCGTTTTCAGACGGTTTAGGGGGACAAGATGGTACACCTAATGGTGTGTGAGCTGATACATGGATGGATTTTGATTGACAGAACTTTACAAGCTCATCTTGCCTCCAAAAGGGATGCAACTCCACCTATATGTATAACACCTTCATTAAGTTCATAGTTTTATAAATATACATATGTAGGTGAAGAATTTGTGAGAAGTTGAGGTTCACGTGACAAGTGTTAAAGTATATGAGAAGCAACGAAGTGATCTGAGCCCTTCATATGGTCAAGATCGGATTTGACTGGTCAAAATCTGCGGATATGTCAAAAATAGAGGGGTGGCTTCGTAACTTTTACAAGTAGGTGACAGACGGGTTCATATGTGTGATTCACGTACGAACTATATGCTCATACGTGAACCTTCAAGCATAAACTATTTTAAGTGGTTCACATATGAACTTGTTTGCCTTCTATCTATACGTAGAAGTTACGATACTACCCCTCCATCTGCATACCATGAGAAGAATTATACGGTGCTTCACAGTCAAAGCCGCAAATATCTTTAAAAGAGCCCTCCGTTTCCCAATCTATTAAGCAAGCTTAATCCATACAGACAACTTTATCCGTTTACAGAGTTAATGGGAAACCAACCAAAACACCCGCTAAGCATTTATGCATACATAGAGTTTAGATATGCTATGATCAAACAAGAATAAGAAGCGAAACCAACCTGATTTACCGCAGGTACGATCCTCGCAAACTTAAGCAACTCCTTAATCTTCTGTATATCGAAGTTGCTCAATCCGATAGCTCGAACAAGACCCAAGTCGACCAACCGTTCCATCGTCTTCCACGTCGTTTTCAACTTACTCGAAAACTGCCTGTACTCGCTCCCCGAACTCGCAGGAGGATCCGTGGCATCGCCAAACGCAGAACTCTCGGGCCAATGCATCAAGTATAGATCCAGATACGACACCCCGAGATTCTTGAGGGAAACTCTAACAGAATTCTCAATCTTGTTGATCGAATTCATGGTACAATACAACTTTGATGTCAAGAAAAGATCCTCCCTTTTCAATGAACCTTTGAAAACCTGAGCCAACGCTTCGCCAACTTCGGCCTCGTTCCCGTATAAATGCGCGCAGTCGATGTGACGGTATCCGACCGATATCGCCGTCTTCACGGCCTCGACGCAGAAGTCGCCCCCGCTCTGCCACGTCCCGAGCCCGATGGCCGGGATCTTGGCTCCGGTGTTCAACGGGAAGTAACTCCCCGATGGCCCGGATCTCCCTTTCATCACTTTTACAAAAAAAGAAACCAGATTTCAAGAAACTATGAAGAAAAGGCCATGTTGAAACAGATTGATGATGAATTAAGTGGTTTTAATGGAAGAAGAAGAAATGGGCGTTTGTTTATTGGAAGACTTGTGTTTTGTAAAGAAAGTGTGAAGAGTTGAAATGAATACAGAAAGAAGAATATTTTTGAAGATTTGAATTGGAAAGAGGGAATGGTCAACAAAGGGTGCCTTGAATTGTCTTTTTGTAAGAAAATGAAAATATGGGTCAAGAAGGTTGGGCTACAAAGAACAAGAAAACGCCATAAGAAACATGTTTGTTTTAAAATATATATTTTTCTTCCTCGTGGGAATGCCAAGACAAAGTTTGACGTGTGTTACAGCGACAGCTGATTGGAGATATATATATATATATAGAGGAAAGTTCA